>JACDJE010000392.1:331428-400919 GCA_016647715.1 Pavo muticus
ATGCCAAGGAAAAGCATATCAATAAGAGATGAGGTATGCTGTGCTTTTTTGAATAAAGAGGGTTCTGACTGCACTAATTTATATTATTGTTATTTAAATACTAAATAACATGCAGACATCCAGCAAGCTGACTGACTGCTGGAGTTTTCATTTGGAAATTCACAAAACTACTCCATTAGATGTTATTTAATGATTGGCTGTCTATGAACACAATTTCACACCACTGGCACAACTAAACCAAGTTTCAAATAGGTAGACAACATAAGTTTTTTCTCATTTTTGGCTCCAGGTCACAGATGTGAATAGTTACGTGTTACCCTCTTGGTTGCTGACACATGCGGGGCTGTGAAGATTCATATTTCCATGGGGCAGCCTTCAGGGATGAGTATCCTGGGGAAGAGTGGTACAGCTCTAACAGATGGCTGAGGCACAGCTGCACATGTCCTCTTGAGCGGGACAGGAATGCACCTCCTCAGGTACTGCAGAATGGAGTCCTCTGTTCCCAAGACTGAATCTTGACAGGAGTTTGGTGGTGGAATAGCCAGGAGTTTCCCATCATTCCCTACTCACTTCTGTTTGAGGCTGGGAACTTGTAGGGAGATAAGAAAAGGTCATTCCATCATTCTCCTGCCATACTTACTTCCTGTAAATTCTTCTTCTACAAAAATTGCCATTTCCATATTGTTAAATGCCAAAAAAAAAAAAAAGAAAAACTTTGGGTGCTTCATGACTATATTTGTATGTTCCCTTATGCTGGTTTCAAACATGCACAGAAATTTAAGACATGACCCTAGGCTAAAGTAGAAACAATTTTTTTGTTATTTGGGTCCCAAAATACAAATTTCCCCTCCATTCTTTCTTCATACACAAATTCCAAACTGCCCCAAGAGTAGCTGCAGAAAATAGACATCTCAGATTCATTGAGAGCCTATGCTTTGTTCCTAAACTGACTGATACTGTGATACACTTCAACTTATGCTCCCAACTATTGACAAAAGAACCACAGTAAACCTGAAAGACACTTATCCAAGCTCCACTACGAACTAAAGTCCTAAGTTTTATGTGTTCTTTAAGCAGAGCTGAAGGTACACCAGCAGATAAAAGCACTTTACAGCATTATATGCAGCCAAAAATCTTGTTCATTTGAGCATATGGGAGTTCTCCCAGGTGTTCCATGAGAAAATATTTATCTAGAAAGTAGGAATCCCATTTTACAGCCTTTTTCTACCTTCATCTCTCATTTCTCACCCTTGCCATTAGCCTATGTAATGTAGAGACGCCTAGCTTAATTTTTTTCCTTCAGCAGGAAGAAATGCTTGAAAATACCCCAGTCATTTATTCTTGGGGGAAAAAAATCCAACCTCCCTTTCTCTGACACAAGTATTTGCCCTGAAGAGTGCAAGTAATTCAGAGCACCTTGTGTTTGCAATGCTCAAAGCCAGCCACACAGACATTGCACAACAGTCTCATGTGGCAATCTTCTTTTTTTTCTGGCTTAAAACTCCTTAGTTGTAATGAAGTTCATGTCTCATCTGGTCAGAGTGCTGCTGTTATAGGATCATGTGAAAGATGTCTGTTGTGAGCGCAAAGCAATGATATGAGAGAGTATTTGCGTATGAGGTACGCTCTGCTAATGCCAAAGGCCTACACATAGCAGATGGAGTCAAAAGGCCTCAAGTAGAAAATTGTGGCCTAACTGCACCTTAACTCAACCTCAGAAAGCACTAATTGATCTGCAACAAAATAGCACCTAGAAAGGAATAATCAGGCAGTGTGGTAATGGAGAAAGGACGCTGGCATGAATCACAGCCTATTTCCCAGTGGAGAAAAACCTGTGTGCAATCCTTAATGAGATACATTGCCAAACAAAAAGGTACCTGAACTCCTGTTTTCTTCTTATTTGCTAGTTTTCTGAGCCTCCCTGCTGAGCTTGCTTCTGCAATGCTCTATGTTAGGCACTTAAGAACTGCTGTGGCTTATATATGAATCTCTCTAACTAGTGATTGAAAATATTCAGGACAAAGGCAAAATAGATATGCATAAAGGAGTATAATTAGGGTAAGTATACTTAGCACAACTTTTCCTTTCAACCATCTAGAGGGCTAAAAGTGACTAGTTACCAACTTTTTAGACTTCAGGTTTCAAATCCAAAAATGTGTGTTTACATCTATTATTTATCTTAAATGCTAACAACTGTAAATAAAAACTGGCAATGAGAGCTTCCTATTGTCTCCCCCCCACTATCTGTATTAAGTCTTGATGGAGTGTCATGGAGAAGCAGTCATGTTGCAAGAGGGGTCCAGGAAAGGATATTCACAACAAAAAAAATCCAGTCTGTAGCCCCTATCTACTATTTTCACATCTTTTTGCAAAGATCTTGACCTGCACCACAGAATTTAAGAGAGAAATTCTTTAGCAGTGAACCAGCTAATTCTGTCAACATACTGCCCTACTTGAGAGACTCAAATGGCACTTTTATTTCCATAGCAGAACAAATGCCCTTTATTGAGCCATGAGAAGATTTCCCAACAAAGTATAGAGTACTTACTGCCCTTCCCATCTTCCAGAACCTTTCCTTTATAGCTGGTCTCAGTACAATTGAGCCAAGGAAATGACCTGTCAGAATCCTGAAGTCCATTTCCTTGCAATGGTAGGACATAGTCCCATGGGACATAATGTATCAGATATTAAAGTGATTTCACACTTGATCTTAGCCAAGAGGTCAGACCTAATATTCATTGTACATGGCAGTTCTATGAGTTTGGCTGCTTGGCCATTTTGCAGTAAACAGACAAATCCTGCACGGTGAGCACACGCTTGCTGTCCTGTTTGTGGCACTGAATCCTGCAAACTGACCGTAGTTGTAACAGCTTTGATTTTCAGATTTCATCCTGGGAATCAAAACAAGGAGTTATTCAGAACATGGCCTGAAAAAAGCTCCCAGAAGCATTGACAGGGAGTCTCAGACTTAAAACATTGTGTGAACAATGGAAAAATCACCCCTAGCATAGAGCAGTTCTGACATCATTACCCATACACACAGGAATTTTGTGCCAGGCAAGGGGCATCCTCTAATAAAATCCTAACATAATGTATTCAATAAAAAGCCTATCTAGAAAGAAATTAAAAACAAAACATAGTGAATTAAAAGCCACGATGTAGAAAAATAATTTAAAGAATGGAATAATGAAAACAATTTTCAGCCATGAAATGTTTTTATCTTCTGATAACTTGCAAAAGGTAAAGCCATGAATTTATGCATAAGATACAATACACAACAAAGAGATAATTCATATTCAAATCTCATGGTCTTCCATCACACATCCCTCTGTTTATATGTAGATAGTCTTATGAGAAAATGACACCAGGCACAACCAAAATTATGAGACAGCAAGTCAAGCCTGAAGATAATTACTTAGTTCACAGAGGCACAGTGAAATTCTTCAGCTCGCTGTCTTGGTGGCCCGCAGTAGCAAATGTATGATGTGAAAGTAGTAAATTAGAAGGACAATCTTTCCTTTCCCCTTTTTTTTTTTTTCCCCTGTAACACTTAATGAACTAATAACTGCTTGGCAAATGCATGGCCAGTATTTGAGACGGAAGGGGGACCAGGGGACAGGCTGAGAACACCAACAGCCAAAATACATTCTCCTTTACCTAAGGATAAATTTTGAGCACGTCCATTGACTTTAGCTGAGTTACTTTGATTACCAAGTAATGTGAAGCTTGGGAGGAAAAAAATGGAGAAAAGGATCAAATTTTACTATGGGAAGGCATTTGCTTTTAGGTGAAATGCACACTATACAAACTACAAGGAGTACTCAGTGTCCTAGTTAAAGGTAATGTGATAAAATAAAACAATGAAAAATTAATCTAATCTCATAAAATAAAAGCATTAGAAAAACTTATTTACAACATTTTCCCCTTGATAAAAGGGACTATTTATCATTTTGTCAAGATGCTTAGCTCTTCAAGATCTTCGTTAGACTAGCCTATTGAGATATATTTAGCAGTTTTACACAAGAAATGCCTTAGTATTCTCTTCTTCCTGAGAAAAGTTTGAC
The DNA here is from genome assembly GCA_016647715.1 of Pavo muticus. NCBI lineage: Eukaryota > Metazoa > Chordata > Aves > Galliformes > Phasianidae > Pavo > Pavo muticus. The sequence goes on from JACDJE010000392.1 coordinate 335,493, forward strand.
TATTTACGGTTTCATCAAGACTCAGATTTTCCTTTTCTTCGGCTCAAAACAGTCAACAGAGCAATTAATTATGACATTTCTCTCAAGATGACTACAGGTTGGAAAGTGTGCAAAGCGTCTGTTTAATATAACGATGCATTTAAACTTCCTAATTGCTAGAATCATGATATACAATAGTCTTTTCTCATGGAAATTGTGATTAAATAGTCATAGGATGTCTAAGAATAAAGTACTTCTGGCACTTCTGTAAAATAAATTTAACATCAAGAAGATTTTGTTCTAATGAGTCTTAAAGCAGCAACATGTTACCTTTAAAAATGCCAATGCATAATTCTGCCTTGGGATTTTTTAATGTGAATATTTCTATTCTTTCTCCAAGTATTTTTTTTTTCTACTTCAGTCTCCTCAGTGACTTATAAAATGCTCAATCATGCATTCTGCTTCCCACTAAAGATGTAAAAGTATTTGTAACAATCTTCTCACTGTTCTGGTCAAGTTCATTGCAAATTATTTGTTAAGGATATATTGTACTGTAACATTGTGACTCCAAACGTGTGTTCACAATTTGCTTAACGGAAACCAAGCACCACATATCCACCAAGACTAAAACCAGCTGGGAGATACATCTTTTTGAAGGGGTTTAAATGTGTGTCTGGTAGGATGGACTGCATGCTATCAGATTCAAGGATTTGCTCATGAACCTGAGAGGACCAAATGTAGCAGATGAATACAAGCAAGTAGATTCTAAGGTCTGATGAGCTGAGTTACAGTGGCAAAATGTAAATATTACAAGATACTAAGGTGCATCAGCTATTAACTATGGTAATAGGTAAGCACAAAAACACTTAAAAAATCTGAACATATAGAAAATTCATCAACATGAATTTAAAAGACAATTATCTTAATCAGCAATCTATTAACAGAAATTGTCTGTACATATGCTGAAATTATAGACTTCTTTTGGGGAGGCTTGCTGCATTGAAAAAATGAATTTGAACAGATTATTTTCTTTAAGATTTTTTACAGGATATTTGAATCTGATTTTAGAAGTCTGTGTTCATGGAAACTGGATAAAATGCTGGTGGGAAAATTACTGTAAAATGATATAAAAAAAAATTACCTAAAATAATTATATACAGTTTTGCATTTTCAGGTATGTAAGTAAATGATGGGACTGTTTCTGTAGCAGAGAGCGTATTGCAGAATCTCAATTCAGTTCTCAGTGATAACTTCAGAAACTTAAGGGAAGTTCAGAGTAATACTATATACTTAAAATCTTAGTCCACATGTTGCATCCAATTCTGTAAGGGATGTTATTTTACTAACTCTCTGCCAATTACAAGCTTTTTAATTTTTTCATTTTATTTCATGGAAAATAACTGTAATCTACTATATGACTAATATATTTTATGGTCTTAAATCTATAGAATAATTTAAGAGTAGCAAGCCTACCATTTAATACTAGTATGTCATAACAAAGACAACCATCCCCAGACAGTTGAAGAGACCAAGTTCTATTCTCTAATTCATATTATAATAAATGTTTAATAAAGGTGAGTTGGTAATTCAAAACTAATATTTGATTTATTCCATCTCTTTTTTTTTTCTGTTCATAAATTGTCTTAGAACATACTATTCTTCAGTTACTGAACTATTTGAATTACAGATTTATTACTCAAAGATCTACTGATAATTTATTAGGTAGCTACTACTTTGGTGCAGTTTATTTTGAATATTTAATTTAAAAATCAGATTATTTATATTAGCTACACAGTTCATGTTTGCTCTTAAACTAGATAAGCTTTACTATTAAACTTCAGGTGTCTGATGCAAATTATTTGAATACAATTCAGCAAGTTTTCTTCAAAGAATATTACCCACTGTAGTATTTTACAGAACATAAACATATATATATGTATCAATATATAAAAACAATTTGTCTAAAATTTCCATGATTTCAGTCTTCAAGCCCTTATTTAATAGGAGGCCCAGAGAGATAGTAGATGCCCCATCCCTGGAGGCACTCAAGGCACAGCTGGATGTGGTTCTGGGCAGCCTGGTCATAGGCTGCACATAGCAGGGGGGTTGAAACCCGATGATCTTTGAGGTCCTTTTCCACCCAGGCTATTCTGTGATTCTATGATTCTATGATAATATTTGCATTGGAAGGGATATAGTCATTTCTTCAGTGTCAAAATTAACTCCACAGATCTTTCTAATGTGTACTATCTAAACACACAGCTAAAAATGTGTGTATTACAGCAACATAGCTACCACAACAAACTGTAAGTACTGGATAAAAGGCTGTTCAAAGAGACAACACAATCTCAAGTCAGAACCCACGTGACATTAATGCGTTACGTTGTCTAACTGAAAAGGAAAGCAGAAAAAAAGATTTAAGCATCGTTTCTTCTTCCTCTTACATCCTTTTTCTCAATTAATTCAGCAATTTAATAGGCTTTTATTTTTTTTCCCTGGAAACAGTCTTCCTTTTTTGAAGGAAATATTCTCAGACTGCATTTGCTTATCCAGTGTGAGGATGTCCTCTGCACTCCTACTCTCTCCGGAATCCTAATGATGTCAAAGGCAGATCTGCATGCAGAGCAAGTGCAGAGTAAGCACTTGGGATCCATCCTGTGGTTAATTAGAAGAAATCCAACTTTCTTACAGGATAACAGACTCAAAAGACTTATGGATTTCAGTGATTTAACTGTTCACAGCCACCGCAGCAGAGAACAATTCATTAACAAAGATTAATGTAGAAAAATATCAAAGCTAATTTCAGCAACATTATTTCATAGAATCACAGAATCGTAGGGGTTGGAAGGGGCCTCCAGAGATCATCGAGTCCAACTCCCCTGCCAAAGCAGGTTCCCTACACCAGGTCGCACAGGTGGGCATCCAGGCAGGTCTTGAATACCTCCAGAGAAGGAGACTCCACAACCTCCCTGGGCAGCCTGTTCCAGTACTCCGTCACCCCCACCGTCAAGAAGTTCTTGCGCACATTGGTGCGGAACTTCCTATGCTCCACTTTCTGGCCGTTTCCCCTTGTCCTGTCTCCACACCACTGAAAAGAGTCTGGCCTCGCCACTTTGCTCCCCACACTTTAGATATTTATAGACCTGGATCAGGTCCCCTCTCAGTCTTCTTTTCTCAGGGCTAAACAGACCCAGTTCACTTAGCCTTTCTTCACAGGGGAGATGCTCCAGGCCCTTCACCATCTTTGTGGCCCTCCACTGGACTCTTTCCAAGAGATCCCTGTCTTTTTTGTACTGGGGAGCCCAGAACTGGGCACAGTACTCCAGATGAGGCCTTACCAGGGCAGAGTACAGGGGGAGATCTCCTCCCTCGACCTGCTGGCCACGCTCTTTTTAATGCAGCCCAGAACGCCATTGGCTTTTTGGCCACAAGGGCACACTGCTGGCTCATGGCCAACCTGTCGTCCACCAGGACACCCAAGTCCCTCTCTGCAGAGCTCCTCTCCAGCAGGTCATCCCCCAACCTGTACTGGTGCATGCAATTATTCCTCCCTAGGTGCAAGACTCTACACTTGCTTTTGTTAAACCTCATCTGGTTTCTTACCACCCAGCTCTCCAGCCTGTCCAGGTCTCACTGAATGGCACTCTCTCATTTTTATACCTTACTGTAGTCTAATGTCAAAGCACCAGACTATTTATTTATTCACTCTTTTTTGCTGTTCTGGAATATGAGACAGCTAGTCACATAAACCCCATGTAAGTAAATACATAGAAAAAGTGGACAAGTTTGAACTAAACATGCATCTACCTTGGTAAAAACAAAAAACAAAAACAAACAAACAAAAAATAGTATGCCTACATTTCTCTGCTTTCTCATCTTTTCTTTTCTGTACTTCAGAATTTGGGTCATTGTCTTCCAAGAAGCCCTACTGTGCATAGCTTCTCTTTCAGAGCAGAGGACCCAATTGGTCTATACCTTCTGTGTTTGAAATAGCTAGCAAGAAATCTGTTCTTTACTAGCCTCTTCTGCAGATGTGTTAAACTTCAAAACATTCCTAACAAAAAACTGCTGTCTTTTACTCAAAATATTGTTAGTGATAGTGACAATGACAGTGATATTGATAGTTTTTATAGTTAGTTATACAGTCAAAGCAGAAAAAAATTTTTTACACATCTATTCTTGTCAATCTATTTGTTCTATGGAAATATAAGTTCGACTCAGCAGGGAGGTATCAAAGATGTTCTCACAGTAGTATTTGCAGAGCAGAATACCATTCTTAAATGAGCATGAGCTATAAGATGATATGGGACAGAAGTAAATTAAAATAACATAGTTGAACTGAACAGTTCTATTTCAATTTCCTGCAAGTATTGATGATAGTACTACTATAAACAATTACAAAATTCTATGTCATACCAGGGCTACACTGTACTAAAACATACATACGTGTATATATATATGTGTGTGTGTGTGTATATATATAAAATAGTTGATTCAAATTTACTATGAAATGAATAAGGAAGACAAAAAATATATATGATTTGCAAAAGATCACACATTAGTTACACTACTGAGAAGTAGTATCTCAAATCACAGCCCACTACCTGGTCCCACACACAGTAAGAAATATTGACTTTCAAATTCTGTAGCATTTTTTAAAGGTTAAAATTTTGCACAGTCCACTGCAGATATAGTTTTTAATAGTCCACCTTGCTTTTACGAATTTATGGATGGAGATTTTCTACATATTTCACAAACAAGAATTTATCTTGTTAATTTTACAAAAAAAAAAAAAAAAAAAAAAAAAAAAAAAATTAATGTAGTTTTCCTTTTGTTGTATATTTTAGCTAGCATTTTAAATCTCTGGAGCATTTCAAAAGTCTTCTGAAAAATAAAATCCTTTCCCCTGTGGACTTCATAACATCATATATGAACTCCAATACATAAGGTATACAGATACCATCACTGTCAGCATCAGCATAAGAAAACTTTGACATAAACATTTGAAAGGAAAAGGAATGTCATAAGTCTGGGGAATTGGGCGGAATACAATGGGCGTATGAATCTGAGACGGCAGAAAAACAGCATCTGAAGGATAACTTTCCAATGTGTTTGTAAAATAAGTCATGGGAAAAAGTAGGCAAAGTTATTTAGTAGTAAAATTTGACTCTTGTAACACAGTAACAGCTTAGATTCAAGTATACAGAGGAACAAGACAATTGCTGCAGTAATAGTAGCTGAAGATGGTAATCTTAGATACCACATTGAAGAAGCTAAATTAGTGAAAACTAGAAAGAGAGTTAAAAGTACTGGCTTAGAGGAAATCAAGGTAAACACTATAGTGTCAGAAGTAGTCATGGCAAACAACACAGCACAGTTTGCATTATAATTTCTCTGTGCAACAACAGAAACTCCTAAATACATGGAAGTATTTTAAAAGCTTCTGAGAATTCAGTGACAGTTTATTTCAATGACGGCTACTACATATTAATCACTTTGGAGACTTAGGAAGCTTTCAGATTGCATCATTGACTTTCAGACCTTAAATACTGACTTTTCATCTAGAAAATACATCCAGAAATTTGGACACAAATTTCAACTCCAAGTCTGAGTAAGGGAGAATGAAGAGAACCTAGAAAGTTGCAGGCAGAAAGTACATCAATCGTGACGCACTATCCAGTACAATTTTTACATATGTGTGGTCTGGTTTTGTTTTGTTTTCTTTGTTTTTAATACTTGGCTTTGTTACTAGTCTCTCACCATATTTTCTCCAAGCATGAACAACTGTCAGTCTTTGCATGAGTTACAGCTCAATTCATTTTTCTTCAGTTCATTCAACATGAAAGAATGACATTTGAAATACCCACATAATATATTTTTGCAAAGTTTGGATCTTGGATCTAGTATTTTGCAAAATATTTGGCCACTTTATCAAATTAGCAGCACAACCACAGCTCCATATAGCAACAAAGTTCAGTTAGCATCATGCTGGTCTGTTATAAATGTCTGTATGATGAATTTAGAAAAGAAGGAAGGACAAATGTAATTGCTACTCTTGGTGGCATTCCATCTTTTTCTTGTATATTGATGGTTCTGCTTGACCCTCCACTCTGGCAGGGACTCATTCAGTTTATGAGTATTTTTCATAACTCCCAGCCATTCTGAGAACAAAGAAGTTTAACTGCACACTATAAATATGTAATATGAAAGCTTTGTAAGCTGTCACAGAATATTCCAGTGTTTAATGACAGTTTACAAAATGAGAGACTTGCAGATCTCAGAAAGAATGCATATCTTGGCCATTGAAATATGTCCACACTTCCACTGTATTTATTTGAATATTTCAGTATTTTAAGCTACTCACATCCATTCAAGGCTAACCAGAGCCTGAAATCTCAGAGTGAGTGCTACTCACAAATCTTTTGGAATCAAAAAGGAATCAAGTTAGGAACAGAGAGTGTGAGTGGAAAATTTTTCCTGAATACCAGCCCTATCCTACTGAGGAGACAATGCTGCCAAAACCAAAAGTTTCCCATTTTTCAAAATCATTCACACAAAAGCTTAATATATAAAATGTTCTTGCATGCTGTAAAATTAAAGCAAATCGATGAAGAATTTTCTTGGGTGTACAAGATTATAAGAAAAGTTATAACTATTTGTCTTCCAAAATTCAGGTCAAGCTTCTTAGAGAAGATGAGCTCAGAAAGAAAAATTGCACCTGCAGATAAAATCATGTCACATCAAAAACAAGGAGTATTTGTTAAATTTAGGACTGAAGGTGGACTGATGTTTTCTGCACATTTTAACTGTTAAGAAAATGAAAGAGTGGTTCTATAAACCCTGCAGTAGCTGGGGAAATTAGGACAGCTTCAATGTCCTTCCTGCTGCTCTTGAAGAAAGTTTCAGTAACAGATTTGTGTTTTGGGATATTTCTCAACTCCACCTCAATTCTGCCCCCTCTGCAAAACAAGACACCAGCAGTTCCCATTAGAGTTCAGGCCAGGAATGGACATGAGGTAAAGTGATTTGGACTGCAGCTGCCTTTCTGCTCCTGAGACAAGATGGCCTTTATTAGAGATAAACCCTGCACACCTCTGAGAGGTGAGTGAGGATTACTGTGCACTTTCAGTTCAGCAAGAGACCTGACTACGTGAACTCAAATCACATTTTAGACATAAAGGAAATCTGAAGAATTGTTCTGTTTCTACAACTAAAACCACGAAGATGGAAGAGGCATTAATTAATTATCAAGGATTCATTACTGAACTCAAATGTGAACTAATTAAGAAATCTGCTGTAGATTAGCAAGTTAAATATTTTTTTATTTAGAATATACCTGCCATTATCCTTAATTTATAACCATCTACTTTAATAATTGACTACTGATCAAAAAATCTACAGAATACAAATCTCAGCTGTCAAATCTGAAAGAACTTTGTGTCCAGAAAACTCTGCATCACTAGACTGCATTTGTTATGATTCATATGCATCATACATAAAACAAGTTAAAAACAAGTTCATTTTCACTTTAACTTGCAATGTACCTTCAGCATTAGAACTAATATCATAATTGCAGTTGCCACAGTTACTGAGAGAGATTATACCTATTTTAAACTAAAATATCTAGGCACACAATTTGAGGTTAAGAAAATAAATAACCAACATAAATACCTGGTTTTATTGCTTCTCATTCTTAATTGGCATTGCAGTAAAATGCAAAACGGTTATTTAAATGCTGTATTACTAGCAAATAACATAAATGGTATTCCACAACAGAAATACGTAAGTATTCGATATTTAAATGTTTCTTAATATATTTATTGAATACTTAGTGTGCAATACATTGAAAAGCAAAAGTAATCAGAATTCCAGAAATATTAACAACTATAGATCTCAGTCAGATACTTTTATATCAAAAGGAAGGAAGGAGATCAGATAGATAAAAAACAATAATAAAAAAAAAAGGTTATTGAATGTATTATTTTATCTGCATACCAGCATCTCCATCAAAGTTTAGAATATTGTCTATCTTAACCTAATGTGGAAGGATTCAGATTACTCCTATTTTATTTTTTTTTTAATAAAGACAACTCAGATCATTTTTCTCTGTAACAATATCACAGCCAGAGACTTACACATATGAAGGCCTGGAGAGAGACAGACAGAAAGGATGCTGCAGATGTCAGTGTACACACTGACTGTGTACAAATTGCAAAAAGGAACCAGATACAGAGTAACAAAATTCTTGCATAAATCAATGAATGATGGGAGTCATTCTTAGGTTGTCTGATCTCTTTTTATAATTCTAACATATTCTGTTTGACAGATAATTGGAAATAATATCTTAAATATGTTCCTGAGGAATAAAAAGAAAAGCATCTCTGGGAAAAAAATAATGTACAAAAAAAACCCCACAATACCACAGTATGAGGTATGAATTTAGAAGTAATCTGTTTTCAGAAGTTGTATTAATTTTAATAAAACAGCGTTTAGTTCACATTGTTTAGTTCATAGTTTTTCTTTGTATGTTCCTGATAGTATAAATTTTTATTCCAAAACGATTATAAGGATTAAGCTATTAGGATACGTTCAAGTGATATTGAACAATCACAAAGTTTCATCCAAAAGGCGGTAAGGGAAAACACCAGACTTGTCCAGGAGGTAATACAGAGGACTCCTCTGAGAAGGCAACGAGGCCAATAGCTAAGAAGTGCCTCTATACCAATGCATGCAGCATGGGAAATAAACAGGAGAAGCTAGAAACCGTGGTGCAATTGGGAAAGTATGACCTAATTGTTATCACGGAAACATGGTGGGATGAATCCCATGATTGGAATACCCTGATTGAGGACTACAGGCTTTTCAGAAGGGATAGACAGCGTAGGAGGGGTGGCGGAGTTGCCCTCTATGGTAGGAAGAGGATAGAATGGGAAGAGCTGTGTCTGAGGAACAGCCACGATCAGGTCGAGAGCTTGTGGGTAAAAATCAAGGATCAGCCCAGTAAAGGCATCTAGTTGTTGGGGTCTGCTAAAGGCCACCTGATCAGGAGGAGCCTGTTGATGAGGCCTTCTTGCTTCAGCTGCAGGAGGTGTTGTGCTCGTGGGCTCTTGTCCTGATGGGGGATTTCAACCACCCGGATATCTGCTGGGATAGTGGCATGGTGGGTGGCAGACAATCCAGGAGATTCCTGGAGTCTGCCGAGGACAACTTCCTGGTCCAGGTAGTAGATGGACCAACCCGAGGTGAAGCCTTGCTGGACCTAGTGCTCACTAATGCAGAGGAAAGTATTAGAGAGGTTAAGATTGGAGGCAGCCTGGGCTGTAGTGACCATGCCTTGGTGGAGTTTGTGATCTTGAAGAATGCGGGCCTGGCAAAAAGCAGAGCTAGGACCCTGTGCTTTAGGAGAGCAAACTTCCGGCTGCTCAAGGAACTGTTGAGTGGGATCCCCTGGGAAACTGTCCTTAGAGGCATGGGTACAGAACAAAGCTGGCAGCTCTTTAAGGACACCCTTCTGAGAGCGCAACAGCTCTACATCCCCCAGCAGAAGTCGAGCAGGGGAGGCAGGCGACCGTCGTGGCTGTGCAAGGACCTGCAGCTTAAACTGAGAGAAAAGAGGGAAATGTACAGAAAGTGGAAGCAGGGTTGTGTACCCTGGGAGGAATACAGGGCTGCTGTCTGTATGTGTAGAGCTAGATAGGATTAGGAAAGCCAAGGCGCAGATGGAGCTGAACTTGGCGAGGGATGTGAAAGATAACAAGAAGGGGTCCTACAGGTATGTAGGCAGGAAGAGACAGGCCAAGGAGAGTGTTCCCCCTCTGATGAAAGGTAATGGGGAGCTGGCTTCCTCAGACATAGAAAAAGCTGAGGTATTCAATGAGTACTTTGCCTCAGTCTTCACGGCTGGTCAGGCTTCCCATGCCTGCCAGGACCATGAGCCTCTAGGTGAGGGTGTGGGGAGTTGTTTCTTCTCACTGTAACAGTGGAACAAGTCCAAGTCCTCCTCATGAAATTGAAAGTGTACAAGTCCATGGAGCTGGATGATATCCATCCTAGGGTTCTGAAGGAGATGGCTGATGTGGTTACTGAGCCACTCTCCATCATATTTGAAAAATCATGGCTGTCTGGTGAAGTCCGCAGTGACTGGAAGAAGGGAAACATTACTCCCATTTTTAAGAAAGGGAGAAAGGAAGACCCGGGGAACTACAGGCTGGTGCGCCTCACCTCTGTGCCTGGGAAGGTCACAGAACAGATCCTCCTAGAAGCTATGTTAAGGCACATACGAGATAAAGAGGTGATTCAAGACAGCCAGCATTGCTTCACCAAGGGCAGATCGTGCCTGACCAATCTGGTGGCCTTCTATGCTGGAGTGATGGCTTCGGTTGATGGGAGAAGGGCGGTGGATGTCATCTACCTGGACTTCTGCAAGGCCTTTGACATGGTCCCTCACCACATCCTTCTCTCTAAATTGGAGAGGTGTGGATATGAAGGGTGGACTGTTTGATGGATTAGAAATTGGCTGGCTGGATGCAGCCAAACGGTTGTGATCAATGGTTCTGTGTCAGGGTGGAGACTGGTCACAAACAGTATCCCTCAGGGGTCGGTCTTGGGACTGGTGCTCTTCAACATCTTCATCAATGACATAGACGATGACATCAAGTGCACCCTCAGCAAGTTCACGAATGACACCAAGCTGAGTGGTGCAATTGATACATTGGAGGGAAGGGAAGCCATCCAGAGGGACCTGGACAGGCTGGAGAAGTGGGCCCATGAAAACCTAATGAGCTCAATAAGGCCAAGTGCAGGGTGCTGCACTTGAGTTGGGGTAATCCCAGGTTTTTATATAAACTGAGGAAGATCTCCTTGAGAGCAGCCCTGTGGAGAAGGACTTGGGGTCCTGGTAGACAAGAAGCTGGACATGAGCCAGCAGCGTGTGCTTGCAGCCTAGAAAGCCAACTGTGTTCTGGGCTGCATTAAAATAGGAGTGGCCAGCAGGGAGAGGGAGGTGATCGTCCCCCTCTACTCAGCTCCTGTGATGCCCCATCTGGAGTACTGCATCCAGGCCTGGGTCCCCCATTACAGGAAGGATGTGGAGCTCTTGGAGCAGGTCCAGAGGAGGGCCACTAAGATGACCAGAGGGCTGGAGCAGCTGGAGCACCTCTCGTATGGGAAAGGTTGAGGGAACTGTTTAGCCTGGAGAAGAGAAGGCTCCGGGGAGACCTCATTGCAGCCTTCCAGTACTTGAAGGGAGCATATAAACAGGAAGGGGAACGGCTGTTTATGAGGGTTGATAGTGATAGATAGGACAAGGGGGAATGGTTTTAAACTGAAACAGGATAGGTTTAGGTTAGATATTAGGAGGAAGATTTTCACACAGAGGGTGGTGACACTGGAACAGATTGCCCAAGGAGGTTGTGGATGCCCCATCCCTGGAGGCATTCAAGGCCAGGCTGGATGAGGCTCTAGGCAGACTTGTCTAGTGGATGGCAACCCTGAACATAGCAGGGGAATTGAAACTAGATGATCATTGTGATCTTTTTCAACCCAGGCCATTCCATGATTCTGTGATTCTAAGAAAAGCTTCTCTGAATTTTGGATTCTAGAAATTAATCTCTTCGTAAGCTACAGTCATTGTATGATAGGAAATTCCTTGTGCTTTTTCATCACCCGCAAAGTACACACGTGGAGGTTTTTTTACTTCTCACGTAGTTAGTGTTGTATTATGGCTACTGAAGACTGAAACAGGTGATACGGGATACAGTACTTATAATCTGCATTCTTTCTTCCCATCTTTCCATACTTGCAGTCAAGGATGTTCTAAATTTATTATTCTGAACTGTTACTTTAAAAAGACTTTATTAACCACTTATTAAAATGAAGCAGAAGAGTACTGGAAAACAGAGACAATTCCACAGAAATCTGTAGCCATTACAAAAGGAATTAATATACTGTCTGGAGCCGGCAAATAGGAAAGAAAGTCAGAACACTGTCTGGGGAGAGAATACCAAAACATTCCATGTTTGACAAAATCAAATACACATGACATTCATTTGGTTCCAGCACTATACTAATCATGGACTGAGAAGCAGATTTATTTATTAGTATCTATAGCATTCATTTGAAGACTGGCATCTGACTATCATTGCTTAAGAAAATAACAAGACTACTTAGAAACCTATTTTATGTAAGTTATAAAAAGAGAGAAAGACCACTAGATCCTAAATATCTTTACAGGAAATAGCCTAGGAGTAAAAGAGTGTGAGAAATTACTATTAGGGGCAAGAGGCTATCAGGAGGCTCTCTATTCCGGGAGCAGCAGAATGCTATGACAAGTATTGCCTTTTCTCCCAGGTTCAGTGCAGTAGGGAAGCAGGGAGTGTCTCTCTACCCAGGCAGCCTCTGTATTCTGCAGCCTCTTGTGAAGGCACATGAGCTTACAGATCTGGGAACAGCTCCAGACTCTGTTCATTACCACTTTTCTTCTTGTCTCTCCCTCCACAGTGTCTAGGGAAATTGCTTAAGAGGAAACCCTAGCACGTACTACTGTCATGCTGGTGATTTACTTCCGTGCAGGCACCTGCAAAGTCCTGAATACAGCAGCTCTCACGGACTTGCATAAGCCCTGCAGAGTAAAGCTTCAAAGAAATAGCCTAATAGCATCTCCCTGCTTTCACACCTGCATGCAAGTTTCACCAGCCTCTACTCACCTTAATGAATTTGTGGATATCGCACATAAAATAATTAAAGAGATCAGTGTTGTCATCTCCACTTTACAGATGGGAAAATTGAGACAAGCAAATACAGTGAAACTCCACAGGGTCCCGTAGGAGACAAGACCATAGATTAAAGAAAGGAACCCTGCTTGGCACTTTTACTGCTCAAAACTATAATTCAGACATAAATAGGCCAGATACAATACTTTAACTTTGGAATGATAATAAGCTTTTAATTTTTCATTAATTAAAATTAGAGGTGCTATATGAAAAAAAAAAAGGGGGGGGGGGGCGGTAGAGTAGGGGGAATAAAACTCCTAAGCCTGTGAACCTTAATTTTATATATATATATTCACAGTTTTTTTAAAATGAATAATAAATAAATAATTGTTTTCCTTTTTTTTTTTTTCAGGGCAGCTGCATTTTGTAATCTTCTGACATAATACTAGCGAAAGATAAAAGCTTCCATTTAATCATTAGTTAATAGAAATAGAGCAGGCTGAAAATCACAATAGTTAAATGGAGGCATATGGAAAATTCATTTATTTAACTACTGATTGCCTGACTATTTCCTGTGCATTGATCACAACAGTACATGTTCCTAAATTATGTCAAAGATACCCCTCCTCCTCATTTTAAAGTTACATTTAAGTTGTGCTAATGCACAATGCATGACAACTGTTAATTGTATACAGCTGATTTTCCTTTGTGTCCTTTTTCTTAAATCAGTTGTATCTCAGTTAACATTGTAAAAGAAATAGATCTACATCTGAGTTCCAGTTATCATCCCAAGCATAAAAAGCCCAGTTAGAGGGGACAAATCTTTTTGTGATGAAGAATAAACATGAAAACTGGTGGACTTTGAGGCCAACAAAGTTAAAAATACCTGTTTAGCAGTAAGTATGGCAGTTGCTGCCTTTCAGGAGTTGAGAAGATTAAGGTGAGTTCCATGAGAAGTGAGCACTGAATCAGTGACAAATCAAAATGATTAGCAAATTCTGCTTGGAAGTGGAGCTCTAAAACAGTATTAAAAGGACAGACTGCATGCATGATGTTGAGAGATGATGAAAATTAATCTTCAGCCAAGTGGAAAGCCAAACCACCTATCTAACTCACCAGAATTAGCCACTGCAGCCAGTCTGTAGAAGGAAGTAGAATAAATAAAAAAAATTTTAAGAGAGACAGCAGATATAATTCAGGTAAGCTCATGTTTTATGATTGACTAGCTTTTTCTAACCTCAGAGGAGTACTGTCCTTCATGCTGTACCTGTTTTCTCTTTTGTTCTCCATCAATTCATTTTTATGGTTTGTTTGTTTTTTCATTTTCTAAATTTTAATTACATTTCCTTTGAATTCATGATAAGACCTTCTCTAGAGAAAATGCTGCAAATTTTTGGTAGCTGGGGGAAAATTGCTGTTGTTAAAACATGCCTTGAAGAAGTTGGCCTTCTTTTGATATTCAGAAGTGCCTAGGCAGTTACTCTCATAAACTTTTCTTCTGTATTTCTTGCACTTTGCTGTTGTTAAGCATTAAAAACCAGTCATGCCTTTCTTCACTAATATTCAGCCTTCTCCTAAACCAGGCCACATTCACTAAGTAAATGGGTGTAAAAGGCTGTACATAAAGTGGATTTTATTCAGCATATCTTTGTTTCTTGTTTCTGACGTCCCTAAAGACCTGATAACTACAAAGCAACCCTGAATAACAGGAATGTAGGAACAGATGTTATTTGTTCATTTTCACATAATAAAGACTTCTAAGTATCCCCAATGCCCAATTATCTAAACACTTATTCTTAACTTTCCATCCAACTCATGATGAATTTAGTCTATTTTAGCTGAATTCAAAAAGAAAGCAGTTAGTGTGGAAGTGATGTCAATCAAAATAGACACATAAATGAGCTGAGTAACACTATCTCACAAAGCATATATAACATAATCAAATAAGTAATTTAAATAAGACCAGTGTATCCTGTAATAATTGCATAAATGCCGTGTGTAAAGAGGGTAATTATTATCTTGTTATTTTTGAATTATTTTGGATACTAAAGCATTGTCATACACAGTATATTACTCCAATAAAAATCACACAGTCTTTTTAAGCTACAGTCTTGGAATAAAAATAAAACCATATAGACCCAAATATACCAAGAGAATCTGTTTTCATTTGGCAGATCTTCACTTTTGCCATTATTATGTCCTGCAAAGGACTACAACAGAGCATGTTTGTGGTGCATATGAGGTGGGAAACCCATCTTCAATGTCCCCCAACAGCCAGAAGTGTTACAGATTGCAAAATTACCCACCTCTTCTCATCTCAGCTAGTCTCAGATACTAGCTTCTTCATTGAGTATTTGCTCATTGGTGGGCTGATAATACCTAGTGATAGGATTGCACTGAAGGAAACAGCATACACTTAGGTTTATATTTTAAAAAAGACAGTGTGCCCTTTTTTTAAACCCTACTCTTTTCAAGGCCAACTTCCAGAACAGAATTCCAGAAGATGAAGAGGCAGTAAAGAAAAATTTAGTTGAACCATTTGAATTTCTAGCTCTGAAGTCAGGGAAACAATGTTGTACCATGTTTTCTTCTTTGAGAGTGAAAACATGAAATCCAAATAAAGCATAACTCAACAATCACTGAATCAAGACACTGCAATATATATATATATATATATATTTTTAAGTAATAAAAGTCACAGTTGTGTTATACAAACTTAAGGGTGTACCAACCAGACTCCGTTAACTATTAGCAAGTAGTTCTGTGAGTTTATGAAAACAAACTTAATTTTTGGAAGAAATAATTAAATGTGGTATTAGAANAAAAAGGAGGAAATAGAAGATAAATTACTTATTTTGAGATGAGTCAATTCCATCTTTGGATTTTTTTTATTTTCTATGATGGTTGGCTATTACTGACAAATTGTATCAATAGCTTTTGCCACGCTCATAAGTTATCCCTGCCATTTTCATTAGTTTGTTGTTTTCTTTAATAAGAATAGTTAGGAGCCAGACTGTGCTGGGAGAGTCAGTATCATTCTTATGTTAAAATTCATCTTCTGTCTCAACTTCTTAATATGCTGCTGTCACTTAGGGTACAGTTCTAAGAAGAACTTATACACACAAAATCCTAATGCTGTAGGGATTTTCCTTTGTAATATACATGAACCCAATACAAAGCAATATGGATTATTTTCAAAACATTTGTATCTTCCAGGCATGTGAAGTCCAAATAAGGACAGAGAGAAGAGGGATAAAATCAAATATGAATAAATGTTCTTTCATGAAGGAAAAACAAAGAGGTTTTCAAACACTGAGCATGTACATTCAAATCACCTTGAAACAGGTCTAATATATGCAACAAACACTGTTGAGACAGGGGAGATGCTAAAAAGGTAAGAGTTTCATTTGAAGTAACTTTGAAGAATCTAGTCAAGAGTACCTTACTGTTCAATTTTTCTCACGTGAAAAGCAACCATTTCCAGGCAATTTACGTCTTCCTTTGCACAAGTGTGCCATCTGGTATATTAACAGAATATCGGAGTTCTTTTTTTAAGGTTTGGATTTTGTAGGATTCTTGCCTCCAAAATATGTCATAAACAGTACTTCAGTTATGCAGGTCAGTAGTGCAACTGAATTTAGCTCTTTTTGTTAGTAACATCTTTCACCTTTCACTTCTGAGTGGACAATACCACAACAAAGCAAAGCGTTGAATCCTGATTTTAAGGTACATGTAGAGAAAACATGCGCTAAGGCACCTTTGGTAACAGTACAAAGTGTAGTAACAAACTGCTCAGTATGCTGTACTGAAAATTGTTTATTGCCAACTTCTACAATAAGTGACCCAGTTCACCAGACTGGTCTGTTAAAAGCAAGCTCCAGGTTGCATTAACCTAGCCCAGAGCAAGAAGTCCAAATCCACATGGGAAAAAGCAATAATGAAAAGCAAGGACTGTCTTAGGAGTAAGAGGTATGTTTTATGAAAAGCTAACAAGCTTATTCAGTTGAGAACTTTGTATCAAAATCCTTTTGGCCACATGCGAAGCACAATTCTCTGCTATATCATCAATTTTAACTCACCCTTACTACCTACAAAGGGTCTAGACACATTAATGGAAGCATCTCTATACAGATCCTACAAAAAATTGGCTTAATTTTCCATGATAAACAGATGAGTTTTTTATCTAATTGAAACAAATGTTTACTATTCAGACGGATAATAAAGGAAGAGGGGAAAGTGTGCAATAGTGAATGTTGCTATCTTAACATACAGGTTAAGATACACACACAATTAAACCTCCAGAGCATGCATTCCTTGACAGTCAGTAGTTAAGTACTTTCTCAACTTGTTGTCTGTCAACTGTGTAATGTGTTTCTCTACTCATGCTTTGGTTAATCTGGAGGCTTCTGTTTTTTATCCAAGTCATTTTTGTTTTTTTTAAACATTGAACCAACTATGTGATGACAGTGATGGTAGACAGTGAGAAGAGATGAAGAACAGCTGGACGCTGTCAGGAAATTCTGCATCCAAGCCAATAAAATCTCAGTTTTATGGTTTTGCACTGATAGTGATCAATGACATTGAACAGGATTGTATCTAAGGTACAACTTTTTTTCATAAGATGTAGGATTTAAAAGTACTTTCAGTATGAGAAGATCCTGCCCATTCCAGTCTTCTGACAGCTGTACTGAAAGCAAACAAAGCCAATTTAAAGTGATTTTGATTACTCTCACCATGTCATGAAGATTGCCTTGTACCCAGATTTTTTGGGTTTTACACAAAGAAACTGAGGAATTTATTTAAATTCTGTGTTAATTATTGAAATATTGAAGTTACTGCAATTACCGAACCAAGACAAGCCTAGAACACTTTAGTCAGATGATGCTATTATTTTCTCAAGAACTTTGCCCTGCAAAGGAGAAGCAAAATCATAATGTTATGGCTAGAGTTCAGTAATTTATATTTAAGCTGTTGTTAGGTTATTGCATCTTCCACAGTGTTCCACAGTGTTTGGGGCATTAATGTCACCGAGATCATCCCTCATAATAATGGAGGACTCCCTATGCTGCTTGTTACTTTCCTTATTAAAACACATAATGCAAGAGGACAAATGTCAAGAAAATCCCAAAGCAGATCAAGCGTGATCTGTCTCAAGCAAAACTTGTATATTTCCCTCTTAGTGAAGATGAGCACAAATCAGTGGAATAAGTTGTCTGAATTTCAGTTATTTTAAAATTGGTTCTTTGCTTCATATGTAAATTCTACCTTTTAAAAAGTTCCATACTCTGAAAATTGTGAATAACATTTCACCTGAAACATGAATTAAAGTAGAAAAACAAGTTGTAATAATAATAATAAGTATTGATGTGATCTGATAGATTTATTTCCACAAAACAGCATGGTGCAAGATATGATTCTTAATGTGAGCTCTGCCTCTACTTTTTCAGGAGCAACCAAACACTGTTATAGAACATCTGTAATGCATGATAATATTTTTCATTTTTCATTTTTCATTTTTCTTTTCTGCTTTGTAAAAGAAACAGATAGCAGCAGGCCAATAGAATGAAAGAAAAAAAGAAAAAAGAAAAAAATACTCCTTTAATCCTTCCCTGATTGGCAGACTGGAATGCTCTAAATTATTTAACAAAAGACATAACTTCTAACAGCATAGAAGTGACACATAGAGAGGAAACCTTCAAACAGGTGAGAAAGCACACAATGAAAAGTGAAAACCACATTCAGCCATATCCCCTTCGTCTCAAGCAGCAATTCATTTCCTCAGTATTAAGTTCCTTCTGTCACAAAGCTTCT
Organism: Pavo muticus; assembly: GCA_016647715.1. Classification (NCBI taxonomy): domain Eukaryota; kingdom Metazoa; phylum Chordata; class Aves; order Galliformes; family Phasianidae; genus Pavo; species Pavo muticus. Next base: position 353,993 of record JACDJE010000392.1, read on the forward strand.
GTGCTTTATGGCAATGGTTACAAATGATAAAGTATGTTCTTCACTTCCATAATTTTAAGTGTTGAGAGTGAAAGTGTTTGAAGAAGGTTGACTGATATAAAATGTGAAAGCAACTAATACCCAACCATTCTTTGAGACTAAAATTCTGGCAACAAAATGCAACCGAGGCATGACAGGCAATACATTTCTAGCAAGAAACAAACATTTCTGTTGAAGAAAGTAACAACAACAACAACAACAAAATCTATTGCAGATCTCCGAAAAAATTTGTGACCCTTCTTTTCAACTGTTAATTGGATTTATTTATTTTTTATTGAACTACCCCTCCACTACTAGATATGGACACTTGCATTTTGTAATAGCTTTCATTTTTCCATTGAAGAATTCTTAAGAAATGAAAGCTTTCCAGAAACAGTCTTTTCCAGGTTTGGATCTTAAACCAAACTACAGTTTTCTAAGGAAAAAGTAATGATGAAAATATCTTTCCTTGCCCCTATTGCCAAGGGTTTCCATCAGCAAAAACTAAGAACAGCCATAAAATTTGAGCAAATGCACAAGAAAAGCCAGTAATCACCTATTCTCTCTGCAGAACTGGAGGTCAGCAGGATGATTTGAGAAGTTCCATGATTGAGGGGTTCAGAATCTTGGAACTACCTAGTCCTCAAAAAGCAGTCTTGTGTATTTGGACTCTCCAAAGGTGAGAGTGCATCAATGCATCTGGTCAGCTATACTGTCAGAACATTTTTTTCAAGTAGACACCTCTGTTGAAATTTTCATTGTTCATGACGGTTTGCTTCATTTCTTCCATAAGAAAGTTCCAAACAATAATCATAGAAGTTCTCAACTTATCTTTCTGGGAGGTTCATCTCAGTGTAACACACACACAGACTCTTAGAAACCTGCGGGAAATTTAACTACCTCTCTCTTAATGCTTCATGTTCCACCATATAATCCCACTAGATGCAGCACAATCAGAGGTGCCTCTGATACTACCTGAGATCTCAATCTCATACTTCACACATCATTAAAAACTGTATTTGTACCCTCAAGATGAATGGACAGCCAAGGAGAAGAAAGTATATATTGCAGAGCTGTGATACACTGTCCCTAGTTACTTACTTCTAGTCTTTATATACCTGGGACACAAATTAGCTAGTTTGGCTAATAATCTGCAGTTATAGAAGCCCATATGGCAATGAGCCAGTGTTCTATGTGACTGAACGGCTGAATGATAGACAGAGCTCTGGAAGCCCAGGGGAATAAAAAGAAATCTCAGTAGCAGACATTAAGATCAAATTTAAGCATGTTGTAATCCACAGGTTAACTCAATTTATTGTTGGATTTCAAGAAGCTATAATAAATCATTACCACAACACTAGAAATCAAATTTGGACTGTTTTTGCCTTTACAGCCTTGCCCAAGACACATCTATTCCTTTTGTTGAGAATATACTTGAGATATGTGCAGCAATGATACATTTTTCCATACAGAGCTGAACCCAACTTTCTGCTTGAGTACACGACCATATATAACTTTAACAACCACATGCACTGCTGAACTCAAAGATAATTTTGATCTGATGACCAACTAGCACTGTAGACTGTGTTGTGCTTGCTCCTAGATAGGTTGAGAGAGCTAGTCCGTTCTTCTTCTATGAGCCATCCTGTATGAATACGAACTGTGGGTTCTCATTAGAAGTAGCAACAGCAAAGTCTGAAAGACACAACATACACATAGTTGCCTTTGAAGTAAAGGAAGGCCCTGATGAACTATGATGTGGACCAAATGAACATTTAGCTAAATTTTATAACCAACATATATACAGATAGTCTGAAATTCATACCACAAATTGTTTATCTTCATTTTTCCCTTTATCAACTGTTAAAATGTAGGAATAGCTCATTCTAATTATATTTTATTTATAATTAATATCTTGAGTACAGTTTGGGAATGTTGCTTGACTAATTCAAGGTAATTGGTGGCCCTGGTCATTACAGATATTTAATAAACATTAAGTACTGCCATTAACCTTAAGTTTGATTGTATATTTTAAAAAATACATTAACCAATTATCTAAGCATGTTAAAGTGGAGACACAGTTCTACTACACATATACATTGGGAGGTGATTACTTTTTTTTAATTTAACAGTGTTTTTCCAAATGAATACAGGATCTCTTTTTCCAGTTTAGGCTTAGCTAACAAGCACCACCAACAGAGACAATGGTCAAAGAAGTTTATGAATTTTCAGGAAGGGAAATATTTATGAAAACATACTGTATGGTTAATGATAGTATGCATGGATAAAGAATCCTGTAATATATAACAACAATAAAGTTGGGTTAGTGTATCTAAGGTTGTTTGGACAAGATTCAGTTCCATTTTCAAGAGACTTCAATTTCCTTTCACATAAACACTGTGAAATACTTTATGTGACATGTTTATGACTGGCTGTTTTTATGAATATTATAATTGCAGACTCTTGTGAAGGCTGGGAACAGTGTTGCCCCTTCAACAAGCTAAAAAGCAAACAGATGAACAAAGCAATTATTAGTTACAGTAGAAGAGACAAAAAGCCCAGACCTCAATTACATTGCACAAGATCATAGCATTATATAATATATCCTATGAAATTTTAACTTTTTTGCGCTTCCCAATAACTTAAACAAAAGGTATACTTAAGATCAAGTCAAAGAAATAGGTGCGAAATTTAGAATTTCTGATTCACTAGGTTTGTTTTACCAGCACATTCCACAGAAACACTCCAAAAACCAACTATCATATTTACAGTTCATATGTTGTTAATTTCTGTTTAAATTTTTGCTTAGGAAGATCTCATAATATGTTTCAGAGAACTATTACTTTTCTTCCCCTGTGATGTGCCTGTTTGACACTTAGATAACTCAAGTTATTTAAGCACTATAGGCTATAATCTCATCCTGAACATGTATTTTTATTGACTAGTTATTAACAAAGGAAAAAAAGTCTTACACTACACAGACATTTTAAGGTAGAAGAAAAATCTGCATCATCAATACAAGCAACGCAAGATAGATCATCTATTTTCATATCTTATATACAAGTAAATAACGTATCAGTAGATACTGCTTGAAACCCATAAATTGATCTAAATCATACTTACAACTTTAACAGATACGCGACAGACAATGACTTAGACAACAAAGAAATATGATGAAATCAAAGTGTAAGGCTCTTCAAGCTTTTATAGACTTCTACAGATCTATATCCCTTGGGAATAACACAAGATACGTGCTTGTTCCTTTCAGGCAAGTTTTCATTCACAGAGATCCAGAGAAAAAGTTGGTTGGGAATACTTGCAGAAGTCATCTAGCTCAATCTTTTGGATGAACTTGAAAATCAGGATGAACCTCAAAATTAAATCAGGCTGTTCAGAATCTTATTGCAACTTGTGACTGTTGCATCCTGGCATTCTACTGTGCATGACTGCAACCCAACTGAAAAACACCACTGACAATTTCTATCTGCTGCTTGTATGTATTTCATGACTATTGTATGTACCACAGATTCATCAACATAAATACTTTCTGATTTTTTCCTCCTCTGAACTGTGATAGTTTGTATTGTAACCAACCCTGCTTGCATTTTGTTATAAATTCGTACAAGATAATACTTAAGTATGATCCTAAACAGTATTCTATTTCAGCCTTCACTTGAAATTATTCAAAGTGGATCCCTGACTCACTAAGTGTCATGGTTTTATGATTTTTGGTTATCAGTATTCCACATCATAACATCATGTAGTGCACTGGGAGTTATAGTGTTCTGGGTACCTGTCCCAGAAGAGAACTACGTTCCCCAGAAGCCTGTTCGCTGCGCTGTTATTGTTTCTGCTAAGGGGGAACAGATATAAGGCCTCGGTAGGTCATCTGACCGGGCTCTCTTTGTCAGACTCCCTTCCTGCTTGACTGGACTGCGCATCTCACCTCAGCGTTATGGTGAGGCCTACCCAGCTTTCGGACAATCTCTCTCTCTCATTATTTTTGATTTATTAGCTTCAGTTCTAATTATATTGTATTATAGTGTGTTATCTTGCATTCTGATACTATATTTAGTAAATTAGTTTGTTTCTCCTCAGATCGTGCCACTGTTTTTAATTATTCTGGGGTCCCCTGTTTCCCTTTTCTGGAGGTGAGGATTTTGCGAAATCCCTCCACCCCACTAGTCATGGAAACGGGCCGAACCAGCCCGTAAACCGTCGACACTAAGACATTTTTAACTCTAAGAGTTTTTAATGTCCTTCAAAAACCCATTTTAATGGCTATATCCTGCACCCAGCCCTTCAATAACAAGCAGTAAAATTAGTTTCTCTCTCCTTAAAATAATTGCTTCTATAATCTAGATAACTTTAAAAACAGAGCAGAAATAGCTGGAAAAAAAAAAAAAAGTATATAGAGAATTTCACTTGTGTCACAGTTGCTAATTCACATTACATGTAGCATTAATTCATGCAAGAAACATACCCTCCTATCACCTTTTATTTCTTCTATGTATTTGTAACTGATAAAAATAGCTGGAATTTACTTTCCACTCTACACCACACATTCCTAGACCCAGAAAGAAAGAAATCCTTTAACTAAGACATAAAGACATGTGTATTTATAGCCCAAGCATAATAACTGTATTTTTACACATATGCAATTTATATGGCCTCTACATCTCACTGTCTAGAAAAACAAGTTAGCATAACAATAAGATTACACAGTCAACTGCTGAAGTTTTGAGATGTCAGTATCAAAGTTGCCAATAAAATTGTAATTCAGAGATCTTATATATGTGATATTTTGCAGTCTTCTTTAGTTAAATGCATGCCACTCTGCAGAAGACCACCAATTCATTCAGCATGAAGAATGGTTGGCACTGTGCTCCTGAGGAAATATTTAGTACTTTGTTTTCTTCAGTTTGTGCATCTCAGCTTTTATTTTAGCTAACTCTTCCAATCCCACTCAGACCAGTCTCTTCCATTTTTCTCCATGGGTGTTTTCCAGTGTCACCATAATATCAGAAATGGCACTGTAAAGTAGACAGAGATAACTGTCTTTACAATACGCTGATGCACACTGACACTAAGGTTAGAAGTTTACGTTCATTTGGGGTATCCAGTCTGAGATGCCTTACAGAACTGGTTTTCAGAAATACGAAGCAGAGTTGCTTTCATTTAAGCTCACCATCCAGTGGTTTCACCCCTCAATGCAGCTGCTCGCAGTGCAGTGCAATAAGGTCAAATCAGGCACATAGCAAATGAAGATCATACAATTAGTGATCCCTTGTGAAAAGTTTGGCATGAGAAGCTTGCTAAATATCTTGACAGAACGATTAAGAATTTGGTTCTCCAGAGTAAAGCAAAGCAACAGCAAAACTGTATCACCCCTCTTTATTGGCTGTAATTGCATTCTGCATTCACTAATACCTTCTCAATTTTGGACTTACGTGAAGATGAAGGAGACAGCAATCTTATTAATGACAGTGTTCATTAAACCCTGCTCTGCATCACAAGCAAAGTTTTTCATTATAAAATATTATCACAATTACATAGTGAAAGAATTAACCTAAATAAGTCACAGTACTTCAGCACTCAGTTCAGAACTTGGAGTTTAGATTCCTGCCTTCAAAATTACAAAATCTGGGAAGAGAATGTCAGCTGCCCACTAATTCTGGAGGTACTTAAGTTTTCAATATCACCTTTCTTTTTACTGTTTTTAACTTCAGAGCTCTAGAAGCATCTAAACCAAAACATGCCAAGTCTTTACAGCCCAGGCAACCCAGCAGCCAGGCTGTGCATTGAAGCTCTTGTCAGGACTTGGAAGAAATGCTTTTGTCTGCTGATGTCTCCAAAGGCTATTCCCTCAGTCAGTGCTCTCAAAACTCATTTAGTATGCTCCAGAATTATCATCTTCAAGCAAAAAAAGTCATTCTCTAGTCAGATGGAGCACCTTCCCTGGCTGATTTTAAAAAGCACTGACTGCTTTTTTCTTTGTTAATAGCCTTTCTCCATAAGCAGGTTCTAAGTTCTGCATTCTAAATGTATAGAAATACATCATTTCCCTCCTAACAATGCAGATAAACTCCAGGAATTAAGATGCCCCTCTCTTCTGACCCTCATCTACTTCTTAGCTCCAAGCAACAACGTGCTAATTGGGCTGTTCAGCATGCAAATATTTTGAATCTCATTCCGAAGTACGCTATGTTCTTACAGGCTGATTAATGAGAGGCCACTGTCTCTGCTTCTGATATTAATTCTTTATGTACATTCTCACTACCAGTGTAACATTCTTTTAATTTCTGTGGCACTGCTTGATAATTGGCTTCTTCTTGATCATTTTAATGGAAAACTTTTCAGCAAATCTAATATCATGGACTTAATAATATTTTAAAAAAATCCAATATTCCTCACTTTTCTCTATAGCTCCATTTACTTTCATAAAAATTTCAAATTCATATTTTAATCTCTTTCAGATGAGTGCTGTGTGCCTGTAAAGTTCAATTTGCAATGGGATATTCAGTTGTTTCTTCGCCATTTTAGCAACTTTATGCCTATAGTTCTCTTTCAAGAGTTTTCTTCACATCTTTTACTTATAGCATAAGGTTAAACTTTACATCTGGTGGTGAATAATTGTTTCTCTGTCCTAACTGTTGCAAAATATGTAGAAAATCTTCAAAAGGAAGAGCAAAAGCTGTGTAGGAATAGATTCATAAATGTTGGAATATCTCCAAGAACAAGCAAAATCAGAGCCAGTACTATCACATAACAATACATACATATTCACAGATACGTGCATATATTCAGCTTTCACTAAGCGCTCAAAGGAGATTGATGCTAGATGACAAAGCAAAGATCAAATGCTCCTAAATTTTTGTTGCCTAAGTGCTTTGCTAGTTCTGTGTCAGATTGCATGTAGGTATGAGATAAATAGCTTAGGGCAGGTGGCTGCAACAGCTCCAAGTGTGGCAGTTCCTAACTGTTCAGTGCTTGACTTCATGACATTAATGTTTTTCAGCATCATTTTAGACCAGCGTGGAAACCAGAGTTTTTGCCTGTAATTTTCTATTTTTTCAAAATATGTAATGACTTCCCCACCTCTGTTATCCTATGGCATTATTTTGATGTTTTTGTTGTCTCTGTTGTGCTAATAAACTGGCCTCCCCTATGCACAAAATTTTATAAAGAGAGCTCACAGTCATTCATGGAAACTTTTGTTTCTCCATCCATAAATTAGAGTTGTATGTTTTGTCAGAAGATTTCATAGGCATTAGCCAATAGTAAAAAATGGGATAATTTAAGTTTTTTTAAAAGATGGCATGGCCAAATCTGAGCAAATTTTAATGGGATTGTCAAAAGCACAAATCTAACACAGTTATCTTCTTTTGCCAAATTTTAAGTCTCTGCTCCAACAAAAGTGGGCTGCAGATGACGAAGTGATAGAAGAAGGGACCATCAAATTCATTTTTTTAGCACATAAAAACAAAAAGATTTTTTTTCCCCGAAGACAAGACATAGCTTGACTTTCAAGGGTGGCTGATTTCTCAGTTCCATACCCATTTTTTGCTTCATTTTCCTATGTCACCTTTCTTTTGTCCAACTCCCTACCAAAAAAAAAAAAAAAAGAAAAAGAAAAAAAAAAGAAAATCAGATAAATTTGGAGGCTCAGAATGTAAAAATGCCATACCAGTGGTTAAATCCATAAAGTAATAAACACTGGAAACCGAAGTCTTACAGTGTCTTTCTTAAAGTTTCAAGCAGCTTCAATATTGATAAGAAAACCTATTAAAGGACAGTAAGGTCTACCGTAATTTTACTCCTGTTTTAAAAGAGCTAAAAATTTACTTCTTAATTTTTGCTATATTTCTACTTCAGTCTGCAACAAGTAACTGAAGCTCAGGTAAGGCGAAATACCAATGAAGATTAAAACAAAAAAAAATATAGCTGTATTTCTATACAGTGATACAAAGCTAAACATACAGAGACATGATAAATTTCAGTGACCGTAGTTATTTCTGTTTCTATTTCAATTAATTGTTCCTAAGACAAATAATCATATGTACATATTAAAATATATTTATATGCAAATTAATTTAAAAATCAGATTATTTAGTATCAGACTGTTAACACAGAAGGTTAATCAAACCCTATGAGTTCCTTTGCAGTTCAGTACTTCTTATTGTCTTTTCCAAAACTGAAACCACTTTCACAGTAGATCAACATATGCAGTTATGTGTGAACTTTCTTCAGAAAATATATTATTTGGAGACCTTGATATAACTGGTATCTAAATTACTACTTCTGCCTAAGATTTTCCTTTCTGCACCATGGAGAAGCATTGCACGGATGAGGTCAAACACTTTTTTTATTGCCCTTTCATCCTGACAGATGCAACACAGAGGCACATAAGTGGCACCTACTGAGAACAGTAACTGACTTATTTCCTGCATTTTAAGTCTTGACAGAGAATTTGGAATCTGGACTCAGATGAAGACCATGAAAAGTGCGCCAATCCAGACATCTTACTCGGAAAGGTAATAATGATAAAGAAATCTCTTGCCAAGAATCTTTTACATAGTTTACCTGCATTTCTTGCTTCAAAGAATTAAGCGCCTCATTTTAATAATTCTAGCTGACTGGGAAAAGAGGAGCTCCTTTTATTGCAGTCTATACTGGTCAGGCTAAAATCTTGAAACTGGTTTTGGCCAATGTGTAATCATGAAATACATGGAAATTTGTCAGTGTATAATTACAAAGTCAATTACTTGAGGTTATCCTCTTTTTGTACATCCACAGCATAAAACAGATGTATACAATTTTGCAGAGCAGATTTCTGCCTGTATAGGTGGCTTTCATAGAAAAAAAAAACGTTCAAGTGATTGACTTGAACATTTCTGTGATTCTGTGACTTCATAGTGAACTTCCCTATGAAAAGCAGTTTACTCAATTCTGGAAAAATCGTGCCTGGATGGGGTAGTATTTGATAAGCTAAATGTTGACAGGGTAAGGGAGCCTCTCACTCACAGATGTTTCCTCCCTGGGAGCTCTCATATCCATACCAGGCTTGAGAGGCTTTGTTTTGGTACAAGATGGTAATCACTGTGAGAATGAGGCTCACAGGAAGAGCTGGGTGGTGAGGGAGAAATAGGTGACATGAGAAGAGATATAGAAAAGGTGACATCTAACATCGGATTTGGTGGGTAGTTTGTTTCAAGGTGCCACCGTAGACAATCTTGGAGGCCCTTGTGCTGAAGCTTTGATGTAATCCTTTTGTAACTGACACAGAATGACTGTAGGAATAAAAGAAGATGAGAGCAGGGGATGTTCTCATTTCTAAGCTAGTCCTCCAGGAAACCTACAGCTGGTGCATGAGTCAAGGAATCAGAGAATCACTGTGGTACTGGATTAAGAATACAATTAGTGACAATGCCAGGACAGGAGGTCAAGGGAGATTGCTGAGGAAGCCAAAGCCTTGGAGATCTCGCAGTAACTCTGTTCACGACCAAGATAGCGGAGTAGAACGATGTTCCTGCAATACACTGGATCCTGTCTTGCAAGTGTCATTTATACATCTCCTCAGTGCTCTGGTAGGAATCAAGTAGAAATAAAAATTTCAGGGTCATTTCATTATGTTATTATCAACTTTGATTATCTTTTAGCATAAAAGGGAAACATCACTCCCATTTACAAGAAAGGGAGGAGAAGGAAGGAAGACCTGGGGAACTACAGGCCAGTGAGCCTCACCTCTATGCCTCAGAAGATCATGGAACAGATCCTCCTGGAAGATATATAATGGGACATGAGAGATGAGCAGGTGATCTGAGACATCCAGCACGGCTTCACCATGGGAAGGTCATGCCTGATCAATCTGGTGGCCTTCTATGATGGAGTGACAGCATCAGTGGACAAAGAAAACGCAACTGATGTCATATACCTGGACTTCTGCAAGGCCTTTGACATGGTCCCAAACCACATCCTTATCTCTAAATTGGAGAGAGATGGATTTGAAGGGTGGACTATTCAGTGGATAATAAATTGGTTGGAAGGTCACAGCCAGAGGATTGTGGTCAGTGGCTCTATGTCCAGGTGGAGGCCAGTAACGACTGGTGTTCCCCAGTCTGTCCTGGGACCAGTATTCTTTAACATCTTTTCAGTGAGATAGATGATGGGATCGAGTGCACCCTCAGCAAGTTTGCTGATGACAGCAAACTGAGTGGTGCAGTTGATACAACAGAAGCAAGAGATGCTATCCAGAGAGACTGTGATAAACTCAAAAGGTGGGCCCTTGTAAACCTAATGAGATTCAACAAAGCAAAGTACAAGGTTTAGCACTTGGTTGAGATAATACCAGATATGTATACAAAGTGGAAGAATAAATCCTTGAGAGTAGCTCTGCTGTGTTACCTCTCATGTTCTGTCCTTGCTGTATCAGCCCTTGCGGAACTGATCTGCTACCTGATCAGGTCCAAGAACTGCTGGCATACACCAATGTGGTGAACAGTAAAATGGCGTTTATTGCCGCGTAGCATCAGTTTATATACCGGTTCTGCTTCATCTACGTCCTCTAACTATGCATCCAATAACTGAGCAGGGGAGGACCTACCGCGTCACATCCCGTCTCCTCGGAAACGCCTACTACACTGCTGAGAAGGACTTGGGTGTCCTAGTTGATGAAAAACTTAATGTGAACTAACAGTGTGCACTTGCAGCCCAGAAGGCCAATGGTATTCCGGATTCCATCAGAAGAGGGATGGCCAGCAGGGTAAGGGATGTGATTGTCCCACTCTATTCTGCCCTTGTGAAGCCCCAGCAGGAATACTGTGCCCAAGTCCAGGGCCCCCAATACAGGAAAGATGTGGAGCTTTTAGAGAGAGAGGGTCCAGAGGAGGGCCACGAAGATGATCCATGGGCTAAAACACCTCTCCTATGAAGATTAGCTGAAGGAACTGGGTTTATTCAGCCTGGAAAAGAGAAGGCTGCAGGGAGACCTCATCCCAACCTTCCAATATTTAAAGGGACCTTATAAACATGAGGAAAATCAACTTTTTACAAGAGTAGATACTGATAGGACAAGGGGGAATGGTTTTAAACTAAAGGAGGGGATATTTAAATTAGATGTCAGGGGGAAGTTTTTCACTGAGAGTGTGATGAGGTGCCGGAACAGGTTGCCCAAAGAGGTTGTGGATGCTCCGTCCCTGAAGCTGTTTAAAGCCAGGTTTGATGGAGCCTTGGGCAATCTGATCTAGTACTTGATCTAGCGGCTGGCAACTCTGCCTGTGGCAGAGGGGTTGGAACTTGATGATCCTTAAGGACCCTTCCAATCCAAGACATTTTACGATAATAGATGTTGTGATCTTTTTCCTATATTGCTTGACCAAGGAAAATATTTTAAGCGTGTGTAGAGCCCGCTATTCATAACCTAATTTAGAATGTATATATAAGAATTAATGTGTAAGAAAAGTCAGTGTAATGCAAAATTATCTAATGACATTGTCTCTTGTGAGAAAGTGGTAGTACCTTGGCATGCTTAACATCTATGTAAATTACAGCTATCGATATTTCCTTTATAAATATTTCCTATGTCATTCTGCCTCAAATGAAGTGAATAAAGAAGTCTGGGTTTGATGTAAGCAGAGACAAAAGGCAACAGGTAAAATTTAGCCAGTTGAACTTTTGAAAGATGACTGACACTGCTCAAAGTTTCAAATGATATATTTGAGCAACCTAATGTTTCTCTATTTGTAACATTAATAATTTTATTGAAAAAAAAACAACAAATAGTGGATGCTCAGAGCAATCATGACTAATGAAGAGTTGAGGGAACTATTCATAGTAAATAAACTATGACAAATTATTCCTTTTCTTTAGTAAATTTTTGTGAACAGTCCACAGTTTTCTTGTATGTATTTTAAATCAATAGATTAACTATTCACGTTAGGCTTATGAAGGGCCTGGATTATATACCCTACGAGGAGCAACTAAAGGAACTGGGGCTGTTTAGTCTGGGGAAAAGGAGGCTGAGGGGAGACTTTATTTCTCTCTTCCAGTAACTGAAAGGTGATTACAGCGAGAGCGGGGTTGGTCTCTTCTCACTGGTGACAGGTGACAGGACAAGGGGAAATGGCTTCAAGTTGCTACAGGGGAGGTTTTGGTTGGATATCAGGAAAAACTTCTTTACAGGAAGGGTTAAGCACTGGAATAGGCTCCTCAGAGAGGTGGCTGAGTCACCATTCCTGAATGTGTTTAAAAATCATTTGAATGTGGTGCTCGGGGACGTGATTTAGCGGAGGGTTGTTAGAGTTAGGGTAGTATGGTTAGGTTGCGGTTGGACTTGATGGTTGTCAAGGTCTTTTCCAACCTGAACAGTTCTGTGATTCTATGTGATTCATTCATAACTGTACCTTATTCTGAAAGAATTGGAAATTGGTAGTAATAGTGAACTATGAGCCAATGACTGTTCACATCTTTTGCTGAGTTTATTTCTATTCTATGGTCAGCTGAATAAAATTTCAGCTCATTTCCAGATATTCATGTCTGTGAATTTTATATTTGGTTGAACATTTAATGTATCATTGAACACTCCCATTAGTAAATCTTTCTACAGAACTATTTGTAAGAATAAAATTAGACAAGTGAAATAAAAAAGCTGAGTAAGCACTTAAGGAATATTTTCTAGAAAATTATGTTAAAATGAACTTTTTATGACAAAAAAAAAATTGGAATAAGCTTTGTTCATTCCTGATACTTGCACAAGAATGAACTACTAAGTGGTATTAACATTTGGTAAGGTAGATTACACATTTATTGTACTGTGATTCCTGATAGAATGACAAGTATTTTGGAGCTAAGTGGTCAAGAGAATGAAGCTTCGCTGGTGATAATTTCAGTGTTGAGTAGTGTAAGTCCCTGACTTACACTCAACATTCATTGAAAGATAAGTTAAAGTCAAGGAAAGATACAAGAAAGGGCAACTTTAATGGCTACAAGCATTAAGCAATTGCCTTGAAGGAAAAAAATTAAAATGCGACTTCATTTAGGAGATGAGAAGTTTGAAGGGAAATACAATTGAATTTTATCATTGTGATAATAGAGTAAGATCAGTGAGGTTTATCTAGTAAATTCCTAAAATCTAGAATTTCAGAGCTGTCACTGAATCTAGTGGGAGATAATCTAAAACAAATGGAAAAATATTTTTACTGAATAGGTAGCAAATCTTTGAAAATTGCTGTCATAGGAAATTATGCAAATAGGTAGTATCAGCTGTTTCAAAAGGACAATAACTCCATAAGCAGATATTAGAGACAATATGCAGGGATGTATTCTCAGTCCTGTATCATTCATATGCATCAGGTGTGGAAAAAGGCAGGTGGACAAAATCACATACATATTCTAGCTAAATAACATTATCCAGAGCCACTGTTAGGGAAAAGATATGGGGTAGGCCACTGGATGTGGTAACATCCCTCAGTAGAATGTTTATCATGTTCTCATTGTACAAGAATTTCCTAATATGCCTACTTCCAGTTTGTACATTTCTAGTTCTTTATATATCATCAATCAGTTTCTTGTGATCAGGTAGAATGAGGCAGATATTACTAAAATTTCGAGATTTTGGCAGAGTAAATTGTTATATTTGCATATTTGCCTTACAGGTTTAATGGGACAAATTCATTTCACAACTCCTTTCCTCATATGAGCTCTGTACAGTTTGTCAGTCCCACAAGACTGGATCCCTTGCTGTTATGCCTGCTGTTTGTGAAAGATTAAGTACAAATCAAGTATGAATTATCTTTCTTGAGCAATGTCTTTCTTCAAGGATTGTCTCATTCTCAGCTTTCACTGTTGGACGTGGAAATCATAAATGAACAAGTCCTAAACAGAGTTATTGCAATGATGTGGCTCCTTTTGTAGTAGAAATGAGAACAGACCAGAGAAATTCTGAACAAAACATGTTCAGAAATGCATGAAATTGTCATTATTGAAATACATCTTAAAAACATAGTTAGATCACCTGCAAGCTCCTTGCAAGAAAAGAAAGAGGAAAAAAGAAATTGTAGAAATATTTTTTAAGATCACAAGAATTAGATCAAGCTCAGTTATGTAAGCAATTGTAAAACAAAAAAGTATTTCCAGGCTCCAAAGCTGATATTCTGTGATTCTGCCTCATAGCTGACAGAAAGAGAAGAGGACTAAACTTCCTTTCATGACCTATAATTTCTTCCTCATGGCTTAATCAGGACAAACGGAATGCCAGAAAATTTTCTGCAACCTATTTCTCTCATGGTAGCAGAGGGAAAATAAGAGTGACTCAAAGTCTCACTCTTCTACAGATTTCTGATGTAGAAATGAAAATCTCAAATATTTCTGAATAAAAAGGTAAACAAAATTCTTTACCTAGCAGTGCGGAGCTGATTAAACCACTCTGCTTCTGACCTGTAAAAGGTATTAATGACATTGCTACTAATGCTGCAATAATAACAGTTTCTTTCCTTCCTCAGCCAGGTGTGATGTTATCATGTTCGTGGTGGTGAAGCCCTGAATGCAAAACTCCAACAGTAAAACCTGATCCATGCAGTTACATAGATTTTCTTTCTTGTCACAGAGTTGTTTTAAGTTTAAGGCATACATTTAGGCTATGTAGCAACAGAGATGATCTCTCTGTGTTTATATTTCTTCAGAGAGATATTATAACAAACTTTCAGTACAGAGGTCAAGCATCAAAGGCAGTTCCAGGTTGTTGGCATTCATTTGTCTTCTGGGTACAAAAGAGAGCTCTTACTCACTTTGAACATGGAAAAGCTGAAGCAGAGTTTAAATCAGCCTATGTTAGAGGTTAGTTCAAACAGCATGATAGAAATGATAGCACAGTAAAACTGGTCTACAAATTGAGGGAACTACATAAAGGCAGGAAATAGTAATATAGTGTCTCGGGAAACACTGCCACAAGTGAAAGAAAAATTTCAAAACAATGAAAACTTTTAGTCAAAATGTAAATAAACATATGAAGTACAAATCAAATTTCTACTTCAAGAATATTAGCTGAATTAGCAGAAAGCCTTTATACAACCGTGCTAACTTGAGAATAAAAAAATGGAGAGACATAATTACTATTAGTATGTTAATCAGAAGTTGAAATACATAGGTCACTCTGCAAGTATGTCTCCAGTTTTTTGCATGGAAAGTACGACAGATATAAAGAGCACAATTGCACTACTTGATAGAGAAAACTGTCAGCTACAAAACAGTCTTTTTCAGCAGAGTGACAACTAATAGCGATGCATTTTTACTAGCAATGAAAAAGAGCTACTGTTGCTGTCACCACTGTGGAAATGCACCACCCACTTCCTCACTGTGCTTACGTTCACTGTTGGTTTCCACATTCAGCAAGCAACAACAAATATAAATGGGTGCCATTTTTTCCACGTGAAAGAATTCAGTGACACGCCATTACTTCATACATGCTTCCACGTCAGATGCCATTTTGTCAGTCTGCCACTCTGCTGCCGTCAGTCACACAGCAACAAAATGTAATGGAGTTCAACCTCTACTGCTGTACCTCTAACATCCACCTCTGACATTGCGGGCTTACAAAATTAGGAAGCATTACTTTTGGAGCAGCCCTTACACTTGGAAAGATGCAGTGGAAAGAGATGTTACAGAATTGATTAGCCTCTGCCTACAGAAGAGAACATAAATCCCTGTAATGTCTCTTTTTCTCCCAGCACTTTTCTTACTCATCGTTGTCAAGACAGCTCTGGGGCAGAGCAATAGAAACAGGACCATACTTACTTTTCATTTAAAATAAGATAAATACCTTGTTCTGACCTTAAAGTCCGGGAATACCTGCATATCTGTGGCTCTACAGTTGTGTCACGGTTTTGTGATTTTGGTTTTCAGTATTCCATATCATAACATCATGTAGTGCATTGGGAGTTAAAGTGTTAACACTCTAATCCGGATACCTGTCCCTACACGTCACAGAGGGATGGGCTGGGTGGTCTTTCTTCTTCGATTTCCCCAACGAAGAGGCAAATGCTCCGATAACTCTCTCTCTCCACTTTGTTTGATTTATCCGTCTTAATTAGATTGTATTATATTATAGTTAGTAAAATAAGTTTACCTCCCTAGAGGTCTGTTCATTTTCTTTCCTTTCTCTTTCCCATCCCGTTTTCTTTGGGAGGCTGGGAAAGGGGCCCTTGGGCCCACTGTCCCTGTCACGGGCATAGACTGGTCCAGATAACCCCATGACAAGTTGTGACTGTTCTTCTGCTCACAAAGAAACAAAATTGCATCTGACAGGTTCTTGGCAATACCAGACAAAGTGTTCACAGGTAGGCCAACAGCCGTATACAAAAAGAACTGAACTCACCCAACCGGTGAAGGGTACATGACTGTTCCTGTATGAATAAGTTCCACCTTCACTTACCTCTCCCACAACACAACAGACAATGATTTATATGCAGAACACATTTTTGCTAGTACATTTTTGTTTATATATTTATTGTCAACTGAGCAACACATACAGTTTTTTGTGTCCTCACATACGATTTTCATGTAACATGTTTTCAATATAGCAGGTATTTTTTTTGTTCAGAAAAATTACATTTTGTCCTCCTGTTGACTATATGACAGTAGAGTTTTAATTTAACCAGCTCAGGTATCATGAACAAAGTGTTGGTGACATGAGATTGGCATTTTATGGAATAAATAACCTGTAAGTCCCCCTCTCCTCTGCTACACGCTCATAGCCACTTGCTTCAGATCTAAAGTTCACTACACCTTTCTACCTGCCTGTTTATCTCACTAACCTGACAGAAAAAAATATGCATGAGGAAAAAAAACCAACTGGATAGCATCTTCTAGGCTACAGAATGCAACTCACTCATAAGCCAAAAAATGCTGCAGCTGGTTTAATAAAGGAAGACTATGACCATACGGCTAGAATAAGGAGAGGTACAAAGGAAGAGTGAAAAGCTGGTGAACAAGAAGCAGGAGAAAACAGAGCAATATCACCCACATCTGTCAGCCCCAAGGATCTGCTACTTGTAAGACCATAGCTTGGGTACATGAACTGCCCAATACCGTGATGAAGTCTGCTGCAGTTTTCACAGCTGTTAGTCAAGAAAAACAACTTAGGTTGCAGTTACAGCTTCCATGTTTGGTGTAAGTACTGTCCAAGATGGAACCTATAAAGTCTGTACTCAGTGAGTCAGCAGAGTGCCTTGAATCGTTGTTCACCATGACACTTCCGAGATTTCATGAGTAACAGTCAGAATTTTTTCTAGGCATATTGTACTCCCGTTTGTTGAGCTCAGAAACAGTTTATCTGATGAATTATCTAACATTTTGTGAATTTAGTAATGCTTGTTGTTGTTGTTGTAATGTCTGCCACTAATATCATGGTGATATGCCTGATAACTTCACCAAAAACCTGCAGGGAACAAGAAATCCCAGTTAGCAGAAAATCCTGAAAATACTGGATTTCACTCAAAATCAAGGACAATCTTGCCTCCATGATGAGAAGTAATATGATCATCAGAGTATTAAATAAACCTTAAAGTGATTATCAGAAAGCCAAAAGTTGACTTCCAGCCAAACTAATGCGTTTGTATTTGTTAAGTGGAGGAAATCATCATAACAGTGCTCTTAGGTTAGGTAATCACCCAAAATATGAAAAGGAAAGATACCTGAGCCAGAAAGTTATCAAGAGTTCAAAACTGGAGGTCTGAAATCATAAAAACAACTTGCTTCTTCTTGTTCAGCTCTGCAACATCTGAAGTTTGTCATCCAGTACTAGGATTACAGCATCAGATAAATTATTTGAAGCTGATAAATACATAAATCAATTAGCCAAAGTAAAGTGAATGGACTGAGATTTACAGCAACCAGCATGCTGAGCACAAAGATATTTAAACTAGTTAATAGGAAACAACAAAGAGAAGAATCTGTCTAAAACTGCCTCTTCTATGGAAGCCTGTGTCACTGACTTGTAACCTGCCAACTTTTGCACATTAGCTTACTTGCTGGATGCACAGCCAGAGATGCTGGTGAAGGGTCTGGAGCACAGGCCTTATGAGGAGCCACTGAGGGAACTGGGATTGTTTAGCCTGGGGAAGAGGAGGCTCGGGAGAAACATTATTACTCTCTACAGCTCACTGAAAGGAGGTTGTAGCAAGTTGGGAGTTGGCCTCCTCTCCCAGGTAACAGCAATAGGATGAGAGTTAATGGCCTTAAGTTACACCAGAAGAGGCCCAGGTTGGATATTAATACAAAATTGTTCTCTGAAAGAGTGGTCAAGTATTGGAAAAGGCTGCCCAGGGAAGTAGTGGAATCACTGTCCCTGGAGGTGTTCAAGAAATGTGGAGGTGTGGCACTCAGGGACATGACTTAGTGGGCGTGGTGGTGATGGGTTGATGGTTGTGCTAAGTGATCTTAGACATCTTTTCCAACCTTAATGATTCTATAATTTGTGAAACATATCAAGTTCTGTAGGGATAGGATCATAACAACAGAAGGAGATATTAACGTCACATACCAGGGCATAAAGAAGTTAGCTCTATTGTTCCAAAATGCATGCATCTCATAGGGAAAATTCTCCCATCCTACATCAGAGAATGGAAATCAATTTTAAAGGCTGACAGCTCTGGAAATTATGGCTCGAGCAGAGAAACAAAGGGAATGAGTCTATAAGCTGTTCACCATTGTTGAAAAATACAGATCTCACATTTATATGTAGACCTGAATTAAAAAGAGTAAATACCTGCCATTGTACTACAGTAGGAAGGGGAGGGGAAAATGTGGGAGAAATGGTTGACGTCACTTGCTTTTCTAAGTTTGATTAATCAGTTGTTCAAGTAGGGTGCTTAAAACAGGATATCTGTTCAACATGTCCATGAAAAAAACATCTTTTTTAAAAAATGTTGATTGATTTATATACAACACCTGCTACAAATCATAAGAAAATACAGCAATTATTTGCTGCTCTAGAGATTATACTGCAATCTAAAGAAATGACATCTTGGTTTGGAAAAAATGGTAGAACACTGTAACTGATGGTTCAAGACAAATTTGCAAAGAGCAAGAGCAGTTGAGTCAAAAAGGCTGAATAACAGAATCACAGTTCACAGAATGGTTGAGGTTAGAAGGGGTATCTGGAGGTAATCTGCTCATACTCCCTTCTTCAAATAGTGATATGTTGAGGTGGGGTACTCAGGACCACGTCCAGAAAGCTTCTGAAGATCTCCAAGGAGACTCCACAGCCTCTCTGGGAAACCAACTCCACGGTTCCATTACCTCACAGTACAGAAGTCCTTTCCGATGTTCACGTGGAAAATCTTGTGTTCCAATTTGTTTCAGTAACATTTCAGGAAGACGTGTGAATAGAGTAAGCATTTCATAACATAGTTTGGGCCAACACTGAAATGTGTCCACCAGCAAATATGAAAATGTCTTGCACATTCACTGGAATGATGATCTCTTTGAACCAACAGCCAGAAAATTACAGTGATAAAATGATGCTGGTTAGAACTCTTAATGATGTGTTAAGATGAGCTGGAAGGACAATGAAATAGCCTAATGGAGTGGTACTATGATAGTAAATGAGAATGAAATTATCCCATATGTAAGGAGAGTACAGACAAATCAAAAATAAACTTTCACTGTCTAACAGTAGAGTACTGGATCGAAAAAGGAAACCCACAGGCCTTTGGACTAGCTCAGGACACCCATAATCATAATACTGAATTCCTTTTTTTAACAGCCTGGTTTTACATATTTGAACCATTCCAGAAACACAATATAGCTTGTAAACAGTTATTATTTTTGCATTTGATTAGGAATAGAAGATGTAAATGGCTGGACGTTTAAGAGGTTTTAGCAAGAATTTGGAGTTGACTACTATGTCATGCTGAGGCTCCTGCTATATGACACTGACTGTCCAGGAAAGAAAGTCCCCCATTAGCCTCCTCAGCTAAGAAAGATTTCTGAACAAACATAGCTTTCCCACATGGAACGATGATTTAAAAATAGAAATATGTATTTACTGAGTACGGTTTTCTGTGAATGAAGTAGTGATATAAAACACAGTAGCTGTTGGCTTATTTAAAACTAATTTCTTAACATAGACTCTCTACTCAGTGTGACAGAAGACTGTTAACTGCTGAGCAGTAAATTTTTTTTTAAAATCCATGTATACAGAAAAAAAGGAAATTTGAACCATTCTGAAAATTAAACTCACAATTATTCCCAGCAAATGACTGCTTTTAACAATTACTTACTATATTTTATAGCACAATGTTAACCTAAGCTATAAAACATAATGACTTGGACTGCAAAAGTGGCAGCATGGTTTAATTTTCATTCCAAAAATACTAATACATACCGTGTTTAACTTTTTTTTTTAGTACTTTGCATTTAATGTCCAGGAATTTGTTATAAATTGCTATAAAAACTCAAATTAATTTCTAAAACAAAATAAAAACAAATTATTTCCTTCTGACCCCCTCAACCATCTCCTGGACTCATAAAATTGTTTCTTTTATTAAAATATTCATGAAAAAATATGTAGTCTTTTTCCAGAGCAAAGTTCTCCACAGTGATGTGCCAAGTGATCTGATCACAGTGAGAGACCTGGGTAACCACGGAGTTTGTTTTCCATCTACTTTATAATTACATCACTTATAGTTCATGTTTTTAGCCTGCAGCTACCATGAAACCTTTTTCAAAGCATTTGACAGCCAAGTCAGTTTTTCTATCCTTAGCCTCCACAGCAGCGGTGGTTGGTTGTAGCCTTTCTGATAGGTATCTAAGTGGTCTCAGGCACAACACCTTGTGCCTAATTGAAGCCAAAGAACTGTACAAGGTGAAAATCAATGTGTGGAGGGAAGAGAGAGCAGTAGAAGCTGTCAAATACCATTTCTGACAAGCACTTTAGGCACTAAAGGAAACACAAGCCTCTCACAAGATGGAAAATTGTAGTCCCTAGTTTTTGTTTGTTAGATGGTCTCACTCTCAACCTTCAGGAAAATAAAGTAATTAAAGCAGTTTATTTATTTTTAACAATGATCAGTGTCATCTAATGATTTGATAGAGATGGTGGCCTTTACTCAGACATCTGCTGAGAAAAGAATCAAGTAAAAACTAAACATCTCACAGCTTCTTGGAATGTGTTGACAATTTTTTTTGTATACAAACAGTAGAGAGAACAAGTGGCAGGGAGAGAGGACTTTCTAGATTCTCTTCTAATCAACAGGGAAGAACTAGTTGAAAATCTGAAGATGAAAGGCAACTGTGATGAGACTGGCAACAACACAACAAAATTCATTATTTTTTAGGAAGAAAGGGAGAAGGAACAGAATATTAAAACAATAAAGCGTATGAAAGCAGACTGATCAACTCAAAGTTTTGTAAGCTTGCTTTTATGAAAAATAAATCCAATTGAGAAGAAATAGTGTTCTGGAAAGTTAGCCATTGCTTTAAAAATTATATAAAGGCACAAGTGTCAATTACACCGTGGCAGATGAAGAATGGAAAGTGAAATTTGTGATAATGTGTTTTTCAACTACTTAAAACTTAAGAATGAATAATAGAGAAGTACAAGTTAGATAATTTACAAATGAGCATACACAAATAGTTGCAGAGTGTGGAAAAAATAAAGAAGTCAATGGTCTTGCTGGCAAGAGACATAATAAGTAAGAACACTAACATAAGAGCCCAATGGAGCAGAAAGATATGAACATATAATATCATGAAGCTGAAAGGAAATTTAATGTCTTTTTTTTGCCCCAGTCTTTACTAAAAATTTGAACTTCAGACAGAGCCAATGCAATTCACCTTCATGACAGAGAAATGAGGAATCAGACTGAGGGTAAGAACAAGTATGAGACTGCTAAAATTATTTACATGATTTTAAGTCAGATGGACATATCCATTTCCACTCCAAGTTACACAAATAAATCATTTCACTACTGTCACAGGCATTAGATGGTTGTCTGGAAAACTTGTGACAATCAGTGACATTCCAGAAGAGTAATATGGGACAAATACTGTCCATCCTTAGAAATGCAGGGGAAACATAGGAATTACATGTAGGGAACTTAGATGTTCCAAATACAAATGAGTTACAAAACATGTAGAAAGACAAAAAATAACACAATAACAAATGAAAGCCAAAATGATAGTCAAACTGGTCTCATTTTCTTCTAGAATAAGTTGATAAACTTTCCTGTGTGGAGAAGATACAATGTCTTGATGTCTTGGTATTGTAACACACGGTCGTAACACAGAAAACCAGAGACCAGAATGTTCTGTAAGACTTTGGAAAACTGTATTTTCACTAGTAAGCCAGAAGACAGATATTAAATTGTCAGTTTCCAAAAAGGTGAACAGCATACAAAGAGATGTAAGTAGAGGTTTTTTCCTAGAACATACAAGGTCTCAGCTGGAGCGGTCATTTCTCTCATATGAGGCATTGTACAATCAAAGCTTGGAAATGAAGGAAATGCAGGAAATGAAGAAAATTAACAGATTTGAGAGACAGTTCTTGCAAAGAACATTCGTTATTGGGGTTGTTTGGTTTGAAGAAAATATAAGGAATTATAAGTAGGATGTACAAATTTGACCAATGAATAAGTTGCTCTCTGCAGTCAAGGTGTGTAGGAAAGAAATAAAGGCTTTAAAACTGGTCCAGTAGAGCTCGACAGGGAATAAAACTCCCTGGTGGGAAGAAGACTTAAGAGCAGGAAGGGGATCCCCAGACAGACAGTTGAATTCTTAGTTTTCAAAACAAGATTGGGCAAACATTTTCCACACAATAGCTTAATGTAACCCAACTTAAGATGAACTAAATAAGCTGGATAAATCCTCAGTTTTCCTCTAAATCTGTCTGACTTGAAGGGAACGCAAGAGGGGATGACAAAACCAGTTTAAGGTGGAAGATCTTACTGAATTACAAGATTGGGTAAAATTAATCACCGTACTTACTACAATGAGCAATCCAGAAAGTGAACAGTTTGAGAAGTATTTTAAAAAGTTAACTTTTGAGTGCTTTGAGGTTTGGGGTGTTATTTTAACTGTTCTCTCTATGTAAGTGCTTGCTTTTGGGAAAATTCCTTCCAATTTGCAATCACTGCTATTTCAGAGGACAACTAAGTACAAAAGCTGTAACACAATAGAAATTGTTTTCTATCATTTTGTGAATTACATAACCTGTATCTTTTTTTCCAATCTGAATCTGATTTTGAAAGCCAATATGGTTTTAATCTGATCCAAATGTCATTCATGTCTATTGTCAAGCATTCCATATCTTTAATTTGAGCTAAAGAAAACAACTGTTCACATAAAAAACATATTGCATGAAACAACTGTATGGGTTTTGACTCTCTCAAACTTAATTGTTTTATCTTGACATTTTTCAAAAATATCCTCATACTTTTAAATTATTGAATTGTTCTTGCTAAATTGTTAGCATTTTTAGTATATTCTTTCAACATAGTTTTGCTAAAGCATGGAGAAAATGAAAGTAATACTACAGCATTAGAGAAATGAAACTCATGATGGAATGCACCTGCAACGTGAATTAAACACATAAAAGTTGTGTGTCCTCTACTTCTGAATCCATCCCACGACAATATGATGTATGTGACTTTTGACTAGTAATATATGAGAAAATATAACAAAAAAAAAATCTTTTTTTTATAAATACCATTGCATTAATTCCAAGTGTTTTATTCTCACTGTATATATTGCCTGCTTGAGTAACTATGATATGATTTTCCATTTCCAATTTCTTCAAAAAAGTAATGATTTATGAGAACTAAAAGTCACTGTTGATCCAACCTCCAAATTATATAGTTTGTTTTAAAATAATTCTTAGCATTTTCCCATTACAGACAATGCATAGTTTAAGTCTATATTATTCAAAGATCATAGGTGTTCATGTTACACTGACAATTTAATCTTTCTACAGTGCATTGTAACTGGGTTCATGGTATTTACATGTGTCTGAAATGTATGTTGTTTTTCTCTTATCCCTCTCTCCTTTCCATTTGGAACCAGCAGCCTGAAATTTTGCAGTGTTGTAAATGGCTACTTTCTGTTTGTCAAGTTTTGCTTCTGATACTACTTTTCTCAGTCTTAATGTTTTCCCTGTTATATTCTAATATTAGGGATTAAGTGATCACTATATTTATTCTGGGCCTGGTTATTTATGTTTGGATTTATGCCTATTCATATTCTCCTTAACTTCAGTGGCGCTGTTGATGAACCTGATTCAGCATACTGCTTACATTAAGCTTGTTTTAATCTGCTTTGTTACACAGGGATGCACTGATGTATTTGCATCAACGTGTGTATTTTAATGATATATTGAAGCAGGATATGTGAGCAAAGTTAACTGGAACTATTTACAAGAGTAAAAACTTTTTCACTTCTTTTTACCACTTTTCTATTTTATCTATCTATGAAACGAAATCTACTAAAAAAGCCACAATGAGAGATATCTGGATTCACAGAGACCTTGAATTAAACTCAGTAACACATCAGAAAATATGACCATTCTCCAGTGCTTCTCCTTGATTTGCTTATTAGTAAAAATATGTATGTACAAATATGAAATGTTATCAATCTTATGTAATTAATAAATGTAGAAAGTGGCAAGGTAGTCACAAAAAAATATATTTTGGGAAAATATATTGGGAAAAAAAAGTATTTTGGAAAAAAAGAAAATAGTTTGATTGTTGCCATTTCTGTTTAACACTGGAAAAAAAAAATGAATATTTCACATTGTTTGATTGAATTTGATTGAAAGCTTTACTTTAGGACGTACGTTAATGGGTTGCCATTCAGTTACACACTTGAAAATTTGACCAAGTCTTATTTTTATAACCTGTCTTATAAAATGAGTTTTCTTCACTTTATATGATAATTCATACACATGTATACATTACTATATATTATGTAATATAATTTTATAATATACAATAATTTTAGACTTAAATGTGTATGTTATTAGTTTGCAAGATAGTTTACAAAAAACACTACTATTACTATTTACTTGGTTTAAGTATTCTTAAAAGATACTATCATGGAGTGACGTGGCATAAAATTTGTTTGTACATTACAGCAATTAAAAAAGATATAACGTTGTTGCTTCCCTTATGCAAATGAGAATTGAGATTGCCTTGAGATGATTTAAATACATCCATAAATCAGACAAACTAAACAAAGTAAGCTTTGCTCTGCACAGATGTGACAGCCAGATGTGGCTCTGCTTTTTATTTCATAGTTGTAATCTGTACTGCATTTAAGTTATTTCCTGAAAACCAAGTCATGCACTCAAAGCTGAAACATCACTAGTAGCTTCAGATCAGTGCTTGCTTTTAGCAGGGATCATTTCTCTGTTTGGACTCCTTTCTCTGGGGTAGAGGAAGAATATAAATTGTTGTTTCAGGGCTTTTTCTTAAGAGATCTTACAAGAGACCAGTATATATCAAGGCATTCAGATAGCAGGATCATTCTGCTGATTTATGTTTGTTTAAAAGTTTCATTGGAATTATTAGATAGTTTTTGGCAAGGGGCACAAAATGTTTTCATTGTAGTAGGTTTGTTTCTATACCATGTTAATTTATTGCTCTTTTAAGGCATAATTGATATATATACCAGGGTGATTACATTTTATTGTAGAGAAAGTATACTAGTAGTAGGGTTTTTTGATTAAACAGGAAGCTTTTATGGGTTTTAGCTTTCAATTTTTTCACTCTGCATGGTTGGTAATGACTTCTTAGAATTAAGAGACCAAGCTTATCCTTGGTATGCATACTCTTCCAATTAAAGGTAATGGGTGAAATGTCATCCTCATTTATGTGAGCATGATCTCTAACAACTTCCTAGTAATTTTTATACAGACTACGAACACAAAATCTAAAATCACAGCTGAGATCACTGTACAGTCCTTATTCCCTATTCCCTTGTAAATGAATGCTCCATAAGCATGGAAAGCCCTTGTTAATAGATGCTCAAAATCTAATATCTAATATCTCAGAATATCTCAGAATATCTAATATATCTAATATCTCTGAAGCACCAAGGTGTTTGACAGGGGGAAATCACAACAATGCTGCCTTTACAGTCATGACAGTAGGTAAACACCTGCTGTAAGCAGGTGGATGAGGCAGAAAGATGGCATTAACGTAAACAATGCTTCATATTTCCCTAAGCTTTCATATTCATCTGCTTTCTTTTGGGTTTTCTCTCTATCTAGACACTGCTTTTCCTGGATTGCATGGTAGCTACTAGTCAGACACACTTCTGAACATGCCTGCCTGCTCTGTCTTGCTGTAAGGCTATGTTCTGAGATTACGAGTAAAATGTGTATTGGATTGGATTCTGCTCAGCAGGGGTTAGGCACCCTAGAAGACTTCTGCTGGTAGCACACAAACAACTTTGTGGAGTCCTTATAGTCCTTCTCATATTTGGCATGTTCACTTGGTATTACGTTTTGAGGTTATTACCTTATTTTCTGTAAAAAGAGACAGATGTAATTCACTTAGGCTGTCAGGAGGTTATTAAGAGAACAACTCTGGTGTGGGATGGTATTCAAGTGTAATGACTCAATGTTAATTTAAAACTAGGCTTAGATAATGATTAGAGTAGATAGGCCTGAAAGTCTATACTGCTTTTGCTGTGCTCTTCCAGAACACTCCAGAACACGGTAAAAAGGCAGTCCATGACTGTACCGTTGCTAGGACAGTACCCTGGTAAACAAAGTCCATTAGTTTGTTATGACAAAGTCTACATGGCATTTTTAATTTGTTTATTAAACTTATAATCTTAGGTTCATTTTGACAAGTCTGTTTAGGCGTCACATAAATTAGCAGCAGAATAACCGGGGACTTCCCAGTGCTATTCCTCTACTTAGTGCTACTGGTTTTTGCTTCAGTCCATCACTCTTGCATTCATTACATTATGCTCACCAATCCTCTCCGTCCATCATCTCATCATTCAAAACCTTGAATTTTTGAAGTATATTTCAACACTAGAATTTCTGTTTCTTTTTACAGATGACAATCCTGGATGCCAATGAATGTTTTGATCTGGGTTTTATGCACAAAATACAGAGTTTCAAAATATAGACTTCAGAGAAAGGATATGACTGGCTAGAAAAAAAAGGTGTGCTTTAAATACAGAATGTGGTTGTTTTAAGTCACAGTATTTTTGAGAAAGCAACATGAGCCCTCTGTAGATGTCTCTATAATGAGCTTCCACATTAATTTTAAGAAATCAGTATGATGTGCTGCTTGCAGATTATAATGTAATTCTGTAATACAAATTAGATCAGCTTTGAATGTCTTTGAAATGTAGTGTGTTAAAAATGGTATGTACAGGTTAAAAGATACAGATTCAGAACACCAGGATTTACATGAAATTATCACACATGCTTTGATAGAGTCCTAGACTGATTCAGAAGAGCAAGTTTCATATGAAGCTGTCTCATTTTCTTTGATAGCCACCTTGATCTTTATGCAGTCATCTATTAATTATATTACAGATAAGGTAAATAAAAGTGTTGAAATATTGAGATCACAGTCTCCTTTTTTCTTGTGAAGTCTAAAGGTATGCTTCTATGAAGTCAGTGAGCAATGGGAGATGATAAAGGTATTCTTTAGCTGTCAGACAGTATTTATTTTGACACGTGACTGAAAGATCTAGAGTTCAATAGCTAAGAGCATAACTGAAAGGATAAAACTTATATGTGATCTAGACCAAAGGTGCTATAAGACATAGAACAGATTTTCCAGGACCAATGCACTGGATAGCACTGTGAAGGTTCTCCTAGTAGAAGTATATTTCATTTTGTTAACAAAATGTTGTGCTGTGAACCCAGTCAGTCATTGTACTGATCACATCATACAACTGCCATTAATATTACTGCAAATTCAAGTTTGTTTCCTCTTAGGATTGTCTTCTCGGATTTCCTCACACAAGCAGCTTGTACGCTTTAAACCTGTTCGTTATAGAGGAACCTATCGTGGTTATTGCAGACTAAACATATAAAATTTGCTTACTTTGTCAGCATTCGGGATTTAGCAGTGTGTTTTCAATGAAGTAATTTTTTCAACAATTTTTTTAAAGCAGCAACATTTAGCTAATAATCTACAGAATCACAGTTACACAGCTGAAGTTGCAGACTGGACTGTCTCAAGAAATTGGCTTGTCTGCTTATTATTTAATTCAGAACTTCCAAAAGCAAAGTCTTTTGCCTTCAGTAAGTCTAAATAGAAAGGTCTATAAAACCTATTTATCTCTGTAGTGATGGAATTTTCAGCTGAACTAAATGCATTTATTCACTTTAATTTAAATGTTCTACCCTCTGCAGAGACAGACAACAAAACCTGCCACCAAAAAAATAAAAAATAAAAAATAAATCAATTCATGGGTATATCTGCTAGAACAATAGCACACACAAGTCCCTACGCAACAGCACCTCACAGTACAATAGTTTTAATTCATCACCTGTATCAGCAATAGTCCTGTGTAAAGATTCCAGATGTCCTTCCCTTCTCCCCTCTCCCCTTCCCTTCCCTTCCCTTCCCCTTCCCTTTCCATCTGCTAAAAACAGACTTTAGAATCTAGAAACAGTGACTTCAACTATTTTATCAGTGTTAGTTTTTAATACTTATGAGCATTCATTAATGCAATATTTCTCCTTTAAGGGATTCTTTTTCTTGTTCTGTATGTTTCAGTCGCAGTCTTTAAGGCTTTATTTTCCAAACATGCATATCATTCCTACCACCATTGATGATATTTATGCTACAAATATATGAAGAGGAAAAACAGTCCTTATGCTTTTAAATGTAGTTTATATAAATACTGTAATAATAAAACTATTCAGAACCCTGTCCAGTATTTTTTTACTAAAATTATTTCGTAAACTCACTTTGTAGTCAAGACAGATGAGTTCTTTATGAGTTTATTTTTCTCAAACTAAGGAATGCAATTAGGTGACTTTTATCTAAATCTTAAATCTACTGACCTGCTGTAAAAGTTTTGGAAAATGAGTAAGCAGGCAATGGTTGCAGCAACAATCGCCTGCACTGAAATCACATAGGTAGTTATTCCTAATTTTGGCTCTTGCTAGACAGATTCATTATATGGGAAAATTGCATAATGTGCACAGTGATTATGTACAAGCTGAAGAGAACATAGAGAATGAGAGGGAAGAATGTTGTAACCCAGTTCCTTGCAGGAAAATATATGGAAATGTATAAAAAAAATCTTCTTATGTGATGACGAGGATGAATAGCCTCTGCTATAGAGGTTCTCACTGGAGACATTGTGATGATTTGGATGTTAACATTATCTTTGGTACAAAAAAAAAAAAAAGAGTTGTAACATCTGTGCCAGGGGGAAAAAAATAAGTATAATATATGAATATAAGAAAAGGAGATTATTTGATGAGTATGCATTTTTTCTTTAAAATGAGACTGGAGGATTGCCAGCTTATGATGGGCTGATTGGCCTGTAAGAATGTAGCTTCAACAGGTTTCCTTTCCTAAGCTTAGCTAGCTGGAAAACACATCTTCTGGTGGGCATGAATGTCCATTGATGTTTTGGCTTTTGGGTGATTTTTGTAAAACTGTCAAAAGTGCTAAGTGTTGTGGGCTTATAACATATGTACATCATTAATATTTTTGAAAACTATCCCCGGAACTACATATTAGACCACACTACTATATATGCCTGTATGGACAAATTCACCAGGACCTTGCTATGCAGCTTTACCCCCTTGGATTTTTGGTTTTGCTTTGTGTTTTCTTGTTGGTTTTTTTTTTTACTTTTCTCTGAAAACAAAAGTCATAATTCATTTTCATGTTCAAACACTTAGATGTAAGAAAGTAACAAAATCTGTATTTTTATTATATCTATTGAATAAATTCATTTAAACATGAATGTATTTTGCCTTTCTCCCTTGGATTAATCTATGTATACTGTATTTTTCAAAGGACTTCAAAGATCATCCAGATCGTACTCCTTGCCATGGGCAAGGTTGCCATCCACCAGATCAGACTGCCCAGGGCCCCATGCTGCCAGGCCTTGAACACTTTCAGGCATGAGACATTTACAACTTCTCTGGACAGCCTGTGCCTCGCCATCCTCACAGTGAAAAATTTCCCCAATGACATCTAATCTAAATCTCCCTTCTTTTAGTTTGAAACAATTGCCCCTTATCCTATCACTATCAACCTGTGTAAAAAGTTGATTTCTCTCCTGATTATAAAAGCTACCTTTAATTACTGGAAGACCACAGTGAGATTTCCCCATTGCCTTCTCTTCTCCAGGCTGGACAAGCCCAGTTCCCTCAGTCTGTCTTCATAGGGGAGGTGCTCCTGTTCTCTGATCATCTTGGCAGCCCTCCTCTGGACCCAAAACTGCTTAGCTATTAGGTTTCTGAATTTATTTATTTATTTACGATGTATGTTTTGGTTTGATTTCTGCTCTTTAATTAGTAAAAAATAAATAAATAAACTCTGATGACAAGTCTAATGAAGAGTAAGAAATTCAGATGCAAAGACTTTCCAAATTATCTCCAAATGATTCTGGATTGTAGTCTAACATAATGCAACATCTCACACTACAAAACCCGTGATAGAGACTAAGAAAAACATGATTCACATACTAAGTAAGGTCACTAGAGTTATAGCCACAAATGTCTTCTGATGTTCTAAATTGATTCTTGCTCTCTCTGCAGCTGTGAGAAGTGGCACAGGCATGCAACTTTTTGACGTGAACAGACACTAATCTTGTGATAAAACTATGAGAATCAGCAGAGGGAGGATGACATCAACTGACCACTTCTAGGTGGGGAAAAATAATCAAATAGAACATGTGCCTTCAGGGACAAATAGCAGATTTGCAAGAGGGCTTTTTTTTTTTCTCCAGTTCATAGTTCTTATTTAAGTATCTCTTTCCTATTTTTTCATTCCAGTCCTTCCACCTCTTTCAGTCTATATAGAAAAAATAAAGAAAATCCACTGTATTTTTTTAATTGACTATGGCTGAGCCCTTAGAAGTAGAATGCTGTTGTATTTGTTAGCTTTAATATAGAGTCTTTTCTCTATTAGAGTTTTCATTCAATATGCCTCATTGTTTAGATGTTAAATGTATGTCTATCACACACAAATATATTACAGAACATATTTTTAAAGGTAAGCAAAGAATTACTCCTTTCCACTTGGTTAAAAAACTGTGTGCCTTTGTTTGAGAATAAGTGTTTTCTTGTGGGAAAAAGTTATATTCACTGGATAAAAAGACACAGAGAGATACAATATCTGAGATCAGCTGGGGAATTTTGAGACAATACTGTATTGATAGATTATTAGAAGACCTTGACTTATCACATTTTTTGAAAGGTCACTTCCTTATGACAACAAAGGCTGGAACTTCAGATGGGAGCCTCCTCTTGCAGCTACAAAGCATCTGACAAAACCCAGCAGTATAGCACACCAAAGACTACTCAACAGATGACTGTAACTGGTGTCCTCAGATCAAACTTCATTTATTTTTGACATACCCTACTCCAAAGCACTTGTGTTTGTATTTACATATAGAGTGTTCAACAATAGCATTTCTGTACATGCTTTTCAATACAAAAGGGAGCTTCAAAAGGAATCTAAATATGTCTCGCAATGCAAATATACCTGTAACATACAAAGAAGATGGGAAACTGCCCATCTTTCTACTTTTCTGTCAAAATCTGCAGAATGCCATCTAATGCAAAAAGAACTTTTCTGTTAGCTATAGATACATCTAGAAGGCAAAAATGATGTCCATAACCATCCATAACAATTAAGCCTTTTTTACTTCATTCTTGTCCTCATTTTCCTGCAAGCTAGCCATGGGATGCCTTTGCAACTCCCATTGTTGCACTAACACAAGACGTTCTGACAGTGTCTTTCTCTAAAAATACACTTGAACTAGCTGAACTTCCTGATCCAATTCTCTCCCCAAAATAAACAATGAATAAGTACTGTTTATGTTTGAGAAGAAGCTGCTGTGAAAACCATTTAAGTGATTTTGTAGACACACATTTAACTGCATGTAATAATATAAGTTTTTTATTATACACTTCCAAATATGAAAACTCCAAAGGATTTAACTGAAATATAAAATGAGCAATGTCCTTAATCTGATATGTCAAGATTTAGTATTTGTATTTAATATTTTAAAATGTATGAAAATCATGAATTACAAATTTTGGAAAAGGTCCCATGTTATTTGTTCCCTAATAGTCCCAGAGACACTACATTTTTTTCCAAAAGAAATACAAATTTTATTTAAGAAGCCGGTGTATATATGTCTAGAGGTAGGTTACTTTCCTTTTCATCTTTTTTTCATCCAAATTCTGATTTCTTTGCCTTTGTCAGTTTAAATTAGGCTTTTATTGTTATTTTAACATTTTATATTTAATATGCACTGAAAAGGGTCTGGGCCTAATGTTAGCACAGCTGTGAAATTTGATTTTTATACTCTTTGCTAAAAGACTTGCAGGAGTATAAAGGTTTTTATAGCAGTGCTTCCTAAGGAGGCAAAAATAATCAATATAATACCACTTTAAAAAAGTAGATAATTTGCGCAGTACTCCTAACCGTAGTAGTGATTAAATAAACACCAGGTAGGGTCACCTGCTGCTTGTAAGCTGGTAAGTATAACTTAAGCATTACCATCCACTCTTGCTTTTTATGTATCAAACTCTGGCACTGTGACAACTCTGCTAATGCATTTCATAGAGTCCGAAAATAATTTAGTGGAAAGAACCTCTGGAGGTGATCTAGTTCAACAAGGCCAACTAGAATCGGGTTCCTCGAGGATTTGCCCAGCTGAGTTTTGAGTATCTCCACAGACAGAGAATTCCAAAAATCTCTGTCATTTCCTGTGTTTGAAAATACTTGTAAAAAAAAAATAAAAATCTCACTGCCTAACTTATACTGACTGGGAAAACCAAGTGGACACAGTCCTCCCCAGCGCTGTGCAGAAGAGTACTAATGCTTCATTTCACCTGTAACTGCCCTAGTCAGCTTAACACTTCCCTTTGTCTAGAAATTCTCTTCAGTTTTCTTCAGAAGTGTTTTGGTTGCAGCAGAATTGGCCACAGCTGGAAGTATGCTGTCTGCTCCAGCATGGGACAAAAATGACCATGTGGATGCATGCAGAGGTTGTGCTGATTTGTGATTAGGTTTATTTCTCCTCATCCTACACTCCTAGCTGGAACTTGGCCTTGTTTATCTTAGCTAAAGCAGGCACTTAGAGCTATCAGTTTCTCTGGGATGATGACTACCTTTTGTTAGCTCCCTTCAGAAACAGAAGCCTCAAGCTTTTGCTTTTGGTTTTTTTTTTTATATTAGATTGTGCTGTATTTAATAGCGATATTACTTAAATCAGTAATATCCAAAACATATCTGGCATCTAAAATATTTCATATCAATGGTAGAAACTTCTTGAAAGTAATGCTGGATAGTAATAGTCTGTTTCATGTAATAATAAAAGCGCATCCTAATGAATTGCAATATATTATTTTCTAAATTAATATGGCACCCTGCTTGATTAACTGCATAGAAGTTATACAACAAGACCCCAACTTCTAAAATGATAACCTTACAAAACTGTGTTTTAAATGAGGTAAAATAGTGGAATGATGTAGTTTCTATCATTACTAAGAAGCAGAAGATAAAAAAATCAGTTTTATGCGAACATACAAAGAAACGTAGATAATATATTTGTTGTAATAACAATGGGAAAATATACTTTAATTATTATAACCATACATTTACTTATTGCCACGGAGTTTTAAAAAAATGGATTTAAAAAGAATATAAATAAGAGGGTATTGCTGCAACTTTTGGCAAATTAAACTGTCATTCTATTATCTGACCTTTTAGTTAGTGTAAGTAGATAGTTGTCAGTAGCTCTCCAGATTGTTTTCTGATAGAATTAAGATACATTTTTACTAAAACCACCTTGGCTAAGCTTATATCAAGAACTAGCTCTTCCACATTACTATAAAACCGTGTTACCTGTCTGTATCAGTTAGTAATCTGTCAGATACTGTTCAATATTTTGCAACTAGCAACAGCAGTTTGAATATGATTTCTGTATTCACTTGTCTTGATTTTAGAGGAAGAAAAAAAGATATCTGCTTGTGTGTAAGCTATTCACTGGTATGTAAAGCAGATTTTGCACATTATGTATTTGGTGTAGTTGGAAAAAAAAAAGATTGAAAAAAATCATTCTGAAAATATTTTTGATCAATTACTTTTGAGAAGTTTTAGCTGAGGAACAAAAAATAGGCACTTTTGTGAGCTCATCTTCGGTGATCCATGGATTTTTATGACTTTCTGTGTGGAAAACAAAGGGTTGAACAGAAAGAATAAGTTGCCTGAAAGAACATGGTAGAAGACCTAACAAGAAGACCAAAATTAATTCAAGAGGCGGGAAGAACTCAACTGAAGTATTACAGTGCATCTTTCACAGTCAAAGAATTTCCACAGCTCTTCACAATTATTCCTGCTGATATTACAGCAACTGTGAAGGTAAACACATCAAAGAAAGTATTAGCAGTTAACAAAACTAAAATACACATAACATTTCTTCATTACAATCAGTTCTTACCATAAGAGAACCTGAACCAGTATGATAGAGTTCTTCCTCCTCTGCTTTGACAAACCATAGAGAGCTCTCAGATTCTACCAAAGGAATCTCTTTTTACAAGCATAAAAGAGATATATGCTTAATATAACCGGAAGGGTTTCTTGAACAAATAAAGACACGCAGTGTTGCCCATTATTCTGCTTCATTTTCAGCGCTGAGTTTCTTCAGCTTTAAAATGAGAATTTATTTTCCGGACTAAAGAGAAATTATATTGGAATGGAAAGGAAAACTATTGACATACACCTTTGTTTCATGTGCTCAGAAATTTCTGAAGGGACTGCACTTTTAAAAACAGGGAAAGATCTTCTTTCTTATTTAGGTAGTCATTATTAAGCCATATTTCTTAGAATACAACAGGGATTCTGTATGCAAAGGGATATTGAAATATGTCTGTAGAAATATTTTTTCCCCATTTAAACATTTTGAAGGTGAGGAGGAGAGATCTGGAGTTTACTCTCTCAATAAAAGCAAGGCATTTTTTTACGTCAGGGACATAGCTATTCATGACTACCAATTAGTAAACATTTTTATGTGATCTTACCATCACCATATACTTAGTCAGATATATATTATCAAGTTAAATCTTTAAAAAAGGTAAAAAGTCTATTTCTCATAGACTTGTGAATCAGTGTTTGAAACCCTCAAGCTTAAAAATGTATGTAGTGTGACTACACTACTCCACTTTTACACAGAATAAATTTCATTGATTTCTGGCATGAAACTATTGTAACAGTAAATCAGATTTCTGCATTTCCTGAAGGTCTAACATTGTTTTCTAAGGCAAAATTGGGAAACAAACAAACAAATAAACAGAAGAGCATAAAATAAAAAATGTTTAACAATGAAAAAAATAAAAAGGATTTTATTCATATTCCATACCAATTTTAAAATGCATCTCTCGAACACATCATGAAAGTGGAAAAGAAATAAAAGTTCTACTTATTCTGTAGTGACCTGAATTTAGCATCAGATGTTAAAATCAAGACATGAAATTTTGGTAGAGAGATAAAAGTCAGAACAGAGACCTGACCACATGCCGGATGATATTAGTGGCAGATGTGATCGTCAGAAGTGTGATGGCATTTCCTCTGAATAGGCGAATGTACTCTTCAAACTTTGATGTTAACATGATTAGCAATGAAAGTATGCTTTGTTCCTTTGCCTTCACATGGTCTCAATATTGGCAGTTATCGTTTACTTGTATTTTTAAATCAAATATTATCCTGCCCTGTATTCATGTGCAGATGCTTTGCACAATGCTGCTTTTTCTGCTGGACCTAAAAGAAAACTGTGAACCAGTGTACTGAACAGAGACTAAATAGATATACATACTGTTTTTCTTTTTTACTTGAACCAAGCATTCATATTTCATAGTTTTATACTGGAAGTCCCAGTACCATGCTTTTCACTTTGCACCAATATCTCTAAAATTTTGTCCATTGTCCCCCAGACAGCCGTTAATTGACTACAAGCACAACTTTACTGCAAAATTATTGCCACTTTATTAAGCAACAGGATTTGCAGGCAATGGTATAATCAATATAACATAAATATATCACTTAATTAAGTAAGATTACAAGCACTGCCTGTGGCCTGAATATATACATCATTTTGTCCAGCAATAGCAGTTGCAGAAAAAAGATACAGATCATAATTTCTGACATGGGAAATTGCATATTTTCTCTGAAACATTGGTAAGATGTCCTGTTTATTCCACATGCATCACCATCAGCCACCTAAAAATTCTCCTTTATCTGTCTTAAAATATAAGAGTCGTGGAAGATTGATCCTATACTGAAATTTAAAATAGCAAGATATGCTCTTGAGTGCATACTGGGATTGGCTCTTCTACTCAAACTTCTGTGAATGCTCCTGAAAGTCAGTGACACTTGCTATATCTGACATGTTACTTGTATGAGTAAAAATGGCATGCCTGAACTCAGAGTGACTGTGAGTGACTAATAAGTGAAATATGAAAAAGAACGTCAAATGTTTCACTAGACTGCAAGAACAAAATAGATAAACTGCTGTTAAGTCTTGCACTTTAGAACACCACTGAATGTCTTTCAGCTGCAGCAATAAATCTGTGTGTACTTACCAAGTTCTGTGAACCTAAAATAGCATTTACTATTTCCATGAACTTTATCTGTACTTTAATGAATGACACTTGAGATGACAAAATCTATTCAAATAGTATGGACGCTGAAATGCCCTTGAATCCTTAACTTCTCAAAAAACTTGCACAGATAGTCTCTGATATTCTTCTATGGCTTCTTTTCTTGGCAAAAATATTTATTATTCTTAACTGTAGTAGAGACTTGCCAACCGGGAAAGCTGTCTGCACTATCCTGTTGTAATTCGGTTCTCTAGGCAACCTTAAAGACAAATTCCCTGACCAAATTCCCTCACTGCTTCTATCATGGTGCATCCATATTTTGGAATGCCCTCTGATGCATGATATATATGCTGCAGCTGGAAAAGGAAATGGCTGGGAGAAAACCATGAGAGTGTCCATTGCCTCTAGTACATTCCCCCATACATCTTCAATAACTGTGCACTGTACTGACCTTCCTGAAAAGCCTACCTACACCTCCCTCAAAAGGCTTTGCAGCACAATATCATGAGACCTACATTCCATACCCATCCCATTTTTTCTTACTCCACACCAATATATGTCTTCAAAAAGTCATGACATACATAGGCCTCTTATCTGTAAATATGGAGCACAAGGAAATGATAGTATACTACCTTTGGAAAATCAATAAATCAGAATAAAATCTGGAGAGATTTAGTTTAGGAGTATGGTCCAGAAAAATCAATTGCAACAATTGTAATTCTTTGGAGAGCAATGAAAATCTGGACCAAGTCGACTTAATGTAAGGTGGAAAGTAGTGATGCAATAAAGAAGAAAAGCTGAAGGAGGTCTAAAACCAAAACAAAGACAGTAACTGTTTGGAAAGGAGCTACATACAAGGAGGTCCATTGTTATAGACTACTGTGCAGATCTATTTTTGGGATGGAAGAGGTGAAGACAGATCTCCAAACTAGTAACACAAACATCTTTATCAATGACATCAACGATGGAATCAAGTGCACCCTCAGCAAGTTTGCTGATGACACCAAGCTGAGTGGTGCAGCTGACATGGTGGAAGGAAGGGATGCCATTCAGAGGGATCTCAATGGGCTTGAAAGGTGGGACTGGGTGAACCTAATGAGGTTCAACACAGCAAAGTGCAAGGTTTTGTACTTGGGCAGGAGGAATCCCAGGCATTTATACAGACTGGGAGGAGCAGTCCTTGGGAGTAGCCCTGCAGAGAAGGATCTGGGGATCCTGATGGATGAAAAACTTAACATGAGCCAGCAGTGTGCTCTTGCATCTTGGAAACCAAATGGTACCCTGGGCTCCATCAGAAGAGGGGTGGCCAGCAAGGACAGGGAAGTGATTGTCCCTCTGTGCTCTGCTCTCGTGAGGCCCCATCTGGAGTACTGTGTCCAGGTCTGGAGCCACCAGTACAAGAAAGACAGAGAGCTGTTGGAGAGGGTCCAGAGGAGGGCCACAAAGATGATCAGGGGGCTGGAGCACCTCCCTTATGAAGACAGGCTGAGGGAGCTGGGCTTGTTCAGACTAGAGAAAAGGCTGCGGGGTGACCTAATTGCAGCCTTTCAGTACCTAAAGGGAGCCTATAAACAGGAGGGGAGTCAACTCTTTGAAAGGGTAGATAACAGCAGGACAAGAGGAAATGGTTTTAAGTTGAGGGAGAGAAGATTTATGTTGGATGTCAGAGGGAAGTTCTTTACTATGAGTGGTAAGATGCTGGAACAGGCTGCCCAGAGAGGTTGTGGATGCCCTGTCCCTGGAGGCGTTCAAGGCGAGATTGGACGAGGCCCTGGGCAACTTGGTCTAGTATTAAATGGGGAGGTTGGTGGCGTTGCCTGGCAGGGGGGTTGGAGATTCACAATCCTTGAGGTCCCTTCCAACCCGAGCCATTCTGTGATTCTGTGATTCTGTGAAAGACGGACAGAAGATGATATCTCCAAAAGGATACTTCTATACACAAAGTAAAACACTGTCGTGCACACAAGCCTATGAGTGACCTCTTGCCACGGCTTCCGAACAGTAGTTTCATAGCTACTTCCAACCATGCAAGGCTCCTCTTGCAGTAGTCACAAATATACTCACTTGTCCAGCAACACGCTTCCACTGCGGCAACCTATTATCTCATGCTCATATAAGATATCCTTCCTCCAATTTATCAGAGGGCTCTATTCACAAGCCAGACATAAGTTATTCTCTGAGACTGTTCCACTACACCTACAATCATCTGAAAAACACATATTGCAAACTTTCTCAACATCTCTAGGGAAGTAAGATGATCAAATCTTTAAGGAAGGCAGTGGAGTCTTACTGTAGAAAATCACAAGATAGAGCCCATTAAGCACAAAAGATGGCAGAGGGAAGGACTGAGCTTACTTTCAGACCGGACTTCACTCAATTTCCTCATCCTTCAGAGGTAATCTTGATGTACACATACCACACTTCCACAACTAGTCCTGTCCCCGCTGCCTGAACATGAGGACAAACATGGATGTAAGCCCAGAATTTTCTCTGGCAAAGAACTGTGGATTATCAAACTCAACGAGAAATAACCAGATCAAGAGCTGGGTCCCAGGAGAATCTCACAACCTTATCCATTCTGGACACTTTCTTATGAATAACTGGGCAAACTGCCCAAAGCCTGATCTGGTTAGAATTGCACATCGGGTTTATACATTTGACAACAATAAAATATTTTTGTGCTTTCCAACATATGTTTGTTCTCTGGCCTTGAGGTCCTTCGGGACTACTCTTAACTCTGCTGCAGTTTTCCATCTTCCCTGTGAGATCTGCATGCACATGCTATGATCCTGTGAGATGAGAACTTCTGCACATTCAGGTTTGTGAATGGTCTCTCAGAGACAACCTGTGAGCCTCATGTCTAATTCCAAGGACAGTTTAGAAAGAGGTGGCAGTCAAGTGCAACAGAAGTTCTCTCTGGGATCAGGGATATGAGAAGCTGTGCTTCCTTCAACTGGGAGGAGCAAAGACAGCACTTTTCTGCCAGGCTCTGGAACTGATGTAATGAGCAAATTTTGTCAGGCAAAGCAGCGGTATTCTTTTATTTTTCTGCATGGATCAAGGCTAGCAGCAAACTGGCCAAGTTGACAGGCTGTTATGCCTGCTGTGATGGTTTGGGAGCAGCATCCTATTAGTCGTCCTCTCCCAAAAATTCCATCAAATGACATCCATATACCATCAATAGTGAGTTAAAGAGTGTATTTCCTAATGTAGAGGGATGATGGAGGCCAGCACTCAGTAGAGATTTTTTTTCTTCTTGTAGGTTCAAATAAAGTTTTAAAATGCAATCTGTTTCAAGAAAGAATGTAGAGACTGTTTTTAGTTTGGAAAGGGAAAAGAGAGTAGGGGCATGTAGACATGAAGGCCTGGCGTAGAGGACAGAATGCTGTTCTTACAGTAACGATAGAAAACCTCCTATCTGCTGAAAGGATGCAAAGGAGGGGTAGGTAGAAAATGAGAATATTATCTGAAAGGGAAGGTGAAGGAGGAGAAAACTGAGATAGAAGTCTTGAAGTTAGGAAGAGGCCCTGAAGAAAGATAGTGAAGTTGATCAATAAACACTTATACAAACAGTCTTTAACCACAGTTCTTCCATTGCAGGAGCGCTACTGAAGCAATATCTAAGGTCAATGAACATAAAAATATGAGTGTTTATTATCAGGAGAAATCTAAGCGGATTGTAACTTTGAAGGTAAGAGTCAATGCCAATGATACAAGTGAGAAACCTTGCAGTTTATGTGGGTGATTGGATCCAAGACCCAAAGGACCTGTGTTGCAGGCATGCATATCCAAGGGTTCTTTCTGCAGAGATGTGACCAAACTTAACTGTTTTCTCAAACCTTATAAGTTTATCAAACAAATGTAGATAGACTCAATTCTATAAGCCAAAATATTAATGTAAAAAGGAAAAAAAAATGCAAAACCAACATCCAATGGTGAGGATGAGAATAAACACACACACCACTTACAAGGTGAAAGCGATCAACAGAAACAGGTTTGTTAGTAAGAACAGCATTTCTCTTACATTTCTCTGACCCTATATATAGCTTGCAAAAGTTAGTAAGGGGTGGGCCTAGGCAGACTCTCAGCCTTGCTCTGTCTAAGAATGGCACAAGTTTGGGCATTC
Source organism: Pavo muticus (assembly GCA_016647715.1). Lineage (NCBI taxonomy): Eukaryota > Metazoa > Chordata > Aves > Galliformes > Phasianidae > Pavo > Pavo muticus. Next base: position 394,954 of record JACDJE010000392.1, read on the forward strand.
TGAGGAGCTCACCAATCCTGCTTTCACACTGCTTCTGAGACAATCTTCATATCCAGATAACAGCCACACAAAATGTAAGGCCTGATCAGGCTTTGTGAGCTTCCTGGTGGATTTACCACGGATTACCAGAAATATACAAATTTCCTGTGTTCACAGTAAATCATCTCCTCTTACCTCTTGTTCACATGTAATCACTTAGACTCACAGATAAGCTCTTCTGAGCAAGGCCTGAGGGAATAATTTCTTTCCTCTCAAACATACATACACATATACAACAGAATACATAAATTAAAAAAAAATAGTTGGTGTTATGAATCAGTTTTTGTTTCCTCTTCTGTTTTATTGTTTTCATTTCTTGTAAGGTTGGTATACAGAGAAAATGGAACTTGAGAAGGAATGTATATGTGCCCTCCAGTTACTAGTCTCCAAAGAAGGATGCTGAATGAAAGCATCACTACGCCCTTCAGGTTCTAAGATGTAAGCCACAGAAGACACAGAGGTTGTACATGTCCATAACCAATTCCTTTCAAAAGATGTTAATCTCTTCCCTTAGCATTCCACTATTTTAATTCTACCTTGAGGCATCTTCTCTGCTAATTTCTTCATTATATCCCACTCTCTTTTTCAAAATGACACCCTGTTTTTGTTCTCTTTTGTTCTTGAATTTTCTTTCTGACAAAAAAGAAAAGGGGGGGGTTGTGTTCTGTTAAATGTATCAGTATTATTTAATTAATTTTCTCAAGCAGGTTCCAAACTGCTGACAATCTGAGAAATAGTGATTTTTTTATATCCTCCTAAACCTCCCATGTCACACAACCTAAAACATGCCTGGCTCAGATGAAGAAAGTATCCATTTTCCCTTTTCCTCTGTATGTATAGGAATACCACGTGTGGATGTAATTATCATAACCTCACTTGGCAACAGGATTTTTTAAAAGATCTAAAATCTCTTCTAAAACAAGCTTTTCATTTTCTAAAATGATCTTATTTTACATATAGCTTTGCATGTGAAAGAGCAAATTATTTATACTTTTATTCAAAAACTGGATTTTTTTTGCATTAATAGAAAATTGTTCATTAAAAAGCATGTTTATATTTTTGAAAAAGCCCAACTGCATCATCTTTTAGATTGCAGTTTCACTCAGATACAACACAATTTTCAATAATGAGACCAACTGTAGTTTTCTCAGTCCATTCATAATCACTGAAATACATACAGTAATTTCAAAAGCATTCTTGAAGGTCTAAAAATAATCCAAAAAAAAGTAAACAACTTGATCATGAGACCTAAGCCTAAAGGAAGTCCCTCACACTGATTTCCATGACAATAAGTATAATTAGTAAATATCAGATTGCTTTTGCTCACATCAGTTAAAATGTTTGAAGCTATGTTTTGGGAGCTGATGACACTGTGGTGAATATATTACAAGGCTGTGGGTTCAGTTTAAAGGTACCTGTTCTGGCTCCACCAGACAGCTGCAGCCTCTGCAAATCTTTGATACATCCCCTGAGTACCTGAGTCTCTGTGGACTGAAAATCCTAATTCTCAGGCTCGGATTCTCATTTCTGCCATAAACAAATGAGGTGACTTGAGGAAACCACTTCTCTACCTCTGTGCCCCTGTCTTCTGCTAGTATCACAGAGGCAGTATTTCTTTGCTATGTTTTGTTCAGATCTCATCTTACAGAATTTCTCCTCTTCTAGGACAGCAAATTTCTTCTATGTTATACATTGCTATTTTTAAGCAGATTTCAGGTACTGTTTTTGCAAGACACAGCAAAATACTAATCATTCCCCCTGGGATTGTGTGTCAGAGCTGTTTGGTCTTTGATAGCCTAAAAANAAAACCTAGAATGTTTTTATTTGGGAAAAGTGCTACTATTATAGCAGAACCAAAAACTGATTGTTGAGAATGAAAAATAATGGGAGGAAAAAAAAATAAGACATTGTGGGGTAGTTTATGTGGTATATCTTGTCTTTTGTTCTGAAAGAGCTGGTAAAAGACCCTAGGAAATGCGGTGCGGTAAAACTGATTCACAGTGTGCAATCATGCAACTTGCATATTCCCACTATTGCTTGCAGTTAACATATAGCTTTTCTTGAAATCATGCTTAACAAACATATTTTTAAGGCCTTCAGCTACTGTATTTCTATCAGACATACAATAATCTGAATTTGAATAGCAGAACTGCCTGTTATTTATTTTTTATCATTACTTTCATTTTACTTTACAGCACCTAGACTTAATACATGCCAGAATCCCCTTTGCAGTCACAGACAATGAGTGCAAACATTTTTTTCTAGCTAAGTGCCACAGTTCCTATGTTATATTATTCTAAATGGATGTTCATTCTTGTGACTGCTGTGAGGTGAATTGCTAATATTTGATTATCAATAGTGATGTCACTAGGCAAATGCAACTGTATCAGAGGGATCAGCCCAAAGTCAAAACTGAAGTTTACAAGGAATGAGATGAAAGAAATCGATCTGAATAAAGAGAGGGCAGTACTATGAGGCTCTGCTGTGGTGGACTCGCTAACCCTAAACCCTTCCACCTGAATTCTAACAAGTAAATCAAAGCACTTGTATCTGGATCAAGGCACTTTCCAGCTTTGCTTTAGTGACAGGGGAATGGGCATTACCCAGAAGCTGCAGGGTGATGTTCAGACGCGGCTAACAAACCACCAGCTCAGCTTTTCTTTTCCACAGGGCAAGCACTCTAAATGCTCCTCCTCCCCTTAACTTGCTGAAACTTGCAGCTGTGATTCACAACCTGACCAACAGTGATAGATAACAAACCACTGACCTTGAGGGCGGCTTTGTGTGTCAGCCTTCTTATTGCATTGAGTCACCGCACTCCTCGTGTGTGTTATTTTAAGTAGCACATTTATCAGCCAGTACCAAACGGAATACGTGGCCATGTGTATTTTATTAGTAGATTTTGAGTATTCGGGAGGGGGGAAAAAAACAGAAAAAAATCAATTTTTTTTCAAAAAAGGCTTGAAGGTTCTGACACACTTTAAGAATCTCCTTGTTTTCAGCTACAACATAAGGAATCTATATGGATGCTAATATGTTTGCATTTGTAGCTTTTCCAGACTTTTTTTTTTTCTCCCAAAACTGCAGTATAGCAATGTCAGAAATATACCATTCCCCATAACAGGACACATCTGTGGTGAATCTGCACAGAAGCAATTAATTTCCTTGTGGTATTTTTACACTGGAGGCTTAATGCAAGTCCCCATTATACAAACAAAAAGCTCTAGACAGCTCCTGCTGCCTGATAAAAAAAATAAATAAAAAATAAAAAAAATCAGATTGAGAAGGGCTGTTTGGCCTAGGACTGCTACAGGCAATGACTTGTAATGAGGCATCCCAACACTAATTATGAAGCTTATTAAAGAGAATTGTCTAAGTTGTACTAAAGTGCATGCTATAATCGCGTTAAGGAAGACATGCAGACCAAACTGGGGTCCTCCAGTTTCTTCTCTTAGACAAGTGGACCCGCTGCTTAATGAAGCCAGTTTGGGTCTCCGTTTATCACAGCAGCATTATTGTGCTTGGCAGACTGGTCAAGATGAATTTGATGGAGAGGCAGGTGAGAATCCCAGCAGCTGGGTGATAATTCACACATCATAGCCTTCCCGACTAACTAACATCTGCGAGGGAGTGGGCCAAGGGACTGTCAAAAACAAATACTTCCAAACCAGGATTTTATCATTAAACTTCTCCCAGATATTTGGTAAGGTTGAAAAAGCAATATTTCAGTGTACTGTTTCAGGAAAAAAAAAAAAGAAAAGAAAGAAAGAAAAAAAAGATTAATAAAGATGTTAGGAGGCTGAACTGCTGTGAGATTTGTTTAATTATTCCCCACAGAACTGCCCCAGCAATCTGCTGACATTTAGCCCCGACCTTGCAAATCCTTAGTAAATATTAATATATCAACTCAAACAGGGACCGTTGTTTTATTGGTTCACGGAGCTCAGAGAGATTCGCCACAGCAGTGAAAAATAATGTGCAGAACTGAGGAAGAACGGCTCCTTTGATATCACCTTCTGCTGCACACATGTGCTGGGAGCATCAACAAAATGGAAATTCTGTTACTTTGCCACAGCTGTAGAGTGACACTTCAGATGCCTTTGCTTCCCTTTGTACAGCCTGCTGGAATAATCCCAAAACCACAGTGGCAAGAGATTAGAAAACACACACGCGCGCACACACACACACATAGGAAGACAGAGAGAGAGGGAAGGAGAGAGAGAGAGATCACATTTTATTATCTGACACAGTGGAAATTTTAATAATGGTAAGTCCCATCTTAAAACCTAATAAGCTTTGCTCAGAACAATGAGTACACTAATAAGAGCCAACAAGAGCTAGGCACAATCCACTGGCATCTGTTTACTATGGCAACTTTGCTATTTGCCTCTGTGAGTGCCACGTAAACTTCTTTTTTCTCCAAATAGTTGCACCTTTTGACTGCCTCCTAATGTATTTTATGTGCCTACACATACCCTGACAAAATACCCCCAATTTATTTTCTCCCTTTTATTTGCTCGCCTCAAATGTAAATGTACATTATTAAAGTATCTTCTCATAACAACACTGCCATTACCAATTGGCAAGTGTTTGATGTGGGTCAACACTGCATCCAGAATTCTTGGGTTTAGGGGAAAGGGCTGCTGTGCAACATTTGGCATTCAGATGTACTGAGCTGCAGAGTTAATGCGTGATTAATTTTATTCATAAAAATGTTAATCACTTCATTGTGAGATCTTTTTAACATTCTGCGTACCGAGCACCTTTTAACTTCTTTTTCACACAAACCCACAAATGTATTTAATATTTTCAAACATTCTGTTATTACCAATAACGCTGCTAATTAAACATACACTTAAAATGTAATAAAAAGCTGGCAAATAACGGCACAACACTAAACACAAATGGAGGCCCGCTGCCCACTGCCTCTCCTGTGCCCCCTCCCCTTTGGCAGCAACTGACCAGTTTCTTTAATGTGCACTTGTTTGCACAGTCCCCGAGGCATTTTTTTTTTTCCTGCAAGCATGCTTCAGCCTCCACTGACACAGCCGAATATCATAAAAATAATTCAAGCCCATAGCATGCTATAGACAGTGCTAAAAATACCTCTGTTCTAAGGGAGGGTGGAACCATAGGATTGGCTGCATTACAGCAAGTTTGGCAGCTGTTTTGGGCTGAGATGGGTGCTTTTTGAGATGAGCTCTTGAGCCTCATCTGAGAGTGGTGTTAGGCATTGGTGGGTGTGCCGGCTGCACTCACTGACTTCTTGTTTCCAGCTGGGCAAGGCTATTGTGAACGTATTCAGCCAATGCACTCATGAAACTGGATAAATGGATTAGTGGATCAGAGACACCATCGGCATCTTCAAAAGGAAAACAGCAGCCTGCAAAAAGACTGACATTTGTGCACTGGGGCAGAGGGTGTGTGAATGCTCTGCCTCTTCCAAAGGGACAAGACAGTGATAAACTTTCCACACTGACCACCTCACTTTGTGCTACAATTGACCAACAAAATAAATGGATTGCTTCATTGTTTTTGAACTGTAGGCAGCACAGGGAAAGCGCTACTTGCACAGCAACAAAGGACAATGTATTGTGTGGGGCCAACAGCTCAAAATAAAACCTTTAATTATCTACGGGTCAGCCATAAATCTGGAATAAAAATAAATGTTACTTTTTAAACTCGCCTTTAATTCTGCAAGGAGTTTACGCTGGCTCTTTCTCTTCTCTCTGGAGAGGCAAGGCCAGTGTTCACTGTGCGCCTGAGTGTGCATTTTTGCATTAGCTGGATTCCAAATTAACATGTTGGGAAACAAGTTCTGCTGTCAAACATGAAGGATGTCTGTAATGCTAGTTAAAGTAAGTAAAAACAGATAAAAGATGTGGGGTTTCTCTCTCTCTCTTTTTTTTTTTTTTTTTTTTTTTTTT
>JACDJE010000392.1:417955-454304 GCA_016647715.1 Pavo muticus
CACACACACTACACTCCCCTGGCTCCAGAATCTCACCCTCAGAGCAGGAGAGCGACCCTCAGACAAAGCTGAGTGGGGCTTGGGAATTGTAGCGAGGTTTGGCGGCTGGCAGAGTCGCGTTACAAGGGCTGCAGGTAAAGGAAGGTGGGAGAATGCACTGCCACTGCCGAAATCTTCTTAGCGCTTTAGATCTGGGTGGAATCCAGAAAAGGTTTCCACTCAGAGGCTTAAGAAATGTGAGTCATCCCCTCCCCCATCCGCCCCCATCCCGCTCAAAAGAAAAAAAAAAAAAGAAAAGAAAGGAAAAAAAAAGAAGAAAAAAAAGGTATCGCTTGCTTTTCTATCAGCCCAGAATCTTTTGGGGCGAACTCTGCTATTCTTCACCAGGAAACAGAGCAAGTAAAGAAAGTGCGGGATAGCTGGAGCAGTGGTTTGAGAAAGATGAAAAAAAAAAAAAATAGGAAGGATGAAATTAAGAAAGAAAAAGGAAGGAAACCCGCCGAGGAGGGAAAAAGTTGCAGGGCTGGGAGGAGACCTTTGTTTCTCATTTGCAAAAGTTCCCGGCGCGGGGTAACGAGCGGGGTCCTGCGAGTGCCGTTCATTACGTTGTGCTCAGTAAAGGCGAATCCCTCAGCGAGCAGCTCCCGCTCCTGTATTGGACAGTGCCTATTTTCCTGACGGGTTATTAAGTCACTTTATCAGAAAACCTTTCGAAGCCTTTTTAATTTTTTCCCCCTTGTGCAAATAAGCAGGGACTAGAGCCGCTACACTAAGCTACTTAGGTCGAGAATCAGTTTAGCGAAGGTCTGTAGATCCTGGGTGTATCCCCCCTCCCTCCCCCCATACAGGACCAATAGCTGGAGCTTAATCAGAAAAGTGCGCAAAGAACTAAACTGTACGGAAAACTGAAGACAACATCAGCTGCTGCCGGAAGCATGGGGAAAACCTTTCCCTAAACTTAAACAGTCCAAAAGGTTGGTGTGATCACTCCTCTCCCCATAAATTCGCTTGAAATTTTCAAGAGATAGAATATTGTTTTCGAAACGGTGATTTTAAACATAATTCGGGTTATAGATATATATACAGTTTCTTCCTTCTAATCATTATTATTTTTTTTTTCCTGGGACCCGTGTTTTAGTTGCTCCAATGTCTCCTTAACTTTCGGCAGATCCTAAGGAAAAGGAGCACGGTGCCAACTCATTAGCGCCGAGGAATCCCGTAGCGAAGGAGGAACTGGGATCAGAGTGGGACACTGACACCTTTCCGCTGGGGAGCGGGCACGCGTCTGAAAACAAGCGGGAGAGAAATAGATAGCTGCGCTGGGTGTAATGTGATTACACCTAAGGTAATCGCTTAAAATAAATTGTATACTGTTTAAAGTAAATCGACCTAAATGGCCACGCTCGTATAATTCAGAGATCACTGGGTAGATAAAGTTCTCCTTAAAGAGCCTTTCTCGAGAAGCGGTTTGCTAAGACAGTGGGCTCCTTCCAGTTTCTTAAGGCGAGGCATCTGCTGCCAAGAGATTTTCTTTTTATTATGAACAAATCAGTTGAGATAGGGGTCCGATAAGAAATGCAAATCCAGACATAGGGGTCGCTGCTTGGCCGAATTTTAACCAAAGGCTGGTTCTGCAGGAACTGACTGAAGGCAATGTCTGCAAAGGGGCTGCGGAGCTCGAACAGTGACTCTACTAAAAAAATGAAGTCAGTGATTTTGATCTGCTCCAGATGTCCTAAGAGTGGATATTGCAGTGCTGGGAATCCGCACCAAATATCTCAGGGCACTGATGGTAATCAGCACAACACATCAGCCAGAGGGGACTGGCAATTGTGATAACCTGCTGCAAATGTGCAGGGCTGGAGATGGCAGTGATAAACCGCTGAAAATATCTTCAAATGGAGATGACAGAGACGTTGAAAGGAGACACCTAACTATGGGGAGGATAAGATACTGAGCAGAGCACGATTTGAGAATGGAGCTCAGATATTTATTAGGCTACGCTTCAGCCGTGTAATTTCCACGCATTTTGCGCTGTATCTGCATAGGGATACACGTGGGCACGGAGCTGCGAGCAAAATGCGGCGCTCCTAATAAAGATCGAGCCAAAAGAAGGAGAAGCTTAAGCGCTACAGCGCCTGGTTTAGGGCTGGAGAAGAAAAAAGTTTTCCTTTAATTCTTCTTTGAAACATCCTGGCAACGAGTTCTCCTGCAAATCCTCTCTTGATTTTGAGCTCGCACCGGTAGCAGACGAAGAGATTTCAGATGATCACTTCAGTTATTGGACAGTTTCAATTTTCTTTCCCGTGGAAAGAACGCGCAGGAGGGAATCTGCCAAAAAAATAGATTATCCGTGCGATGCTCATTTTCTCACTGTTCTTACCACGGAGTTTCTCTGCCCTTTTCCTTGCTCTCTTTTTAATGTGTAAGTTTAAAACAACTGTACCATGTTAAGTATCAATCCTATTCATTTTAATGATATGCCTGTGCAGGAGTGAATCCATTAATTTAATATATCTCTCCTAGATTATAATTACGCCCCGACTGTCGACTATTTGGATCACTTGACTGAATTTTCATTAAGAAGAGCGCTCTATCTGATCCAGTGCGGGACCCGGCCGCATTTGTCGGCTTTTGGGGTGCGGGCAGAGCCGCTCCCCCCGCACCGCCCTCCGGGGCCGCCCGCCGCCAGGCCCCGTCCCGAGCGCGGCTCATGAGCGCTGATTTATGAGCCTTGTTAAACACTCATTATGACTTTGCACCTTTTTCCAGCAGTGTCTGGGAAACAACCCCACTTTGTGACAACAGGGCATGTGTCAAACAATTACAGGCGGAGAGGCGATGTGTCTCCGGAGCGCCGCGTTCCCCCTCCCTCTCCTTCACGCCCAATCCGAGGGACATTTCTGTGAAAAGAGGAGAAAAATAAAAAAAAAGAAAAAAAAAGAAAAAAAATCTCTCTCTCTTTTGGTAAATTTAACTCACAGCAACAGCAGCCTCCAGCCCTCTGACCGCGAAAAGAATGGTTTGATTTGTCCAGACAAGCACAAAGTTGAATACCTGGTGGATTCCCTAAAAGCGAGCACGTAGGTATGGGTAGTGCAGGGAGGGATCGAAGTCCGAAACGTTTGACTGCACTCGGGTAACAGCTGATAAAGCGTTTACAAAGACGGTGTTATTCAGACAAAGAGGGCACTACAAATATTACGGTCAATTCTCTATCTATATATTTTAGCAAACTAAGAAAAACTATTCTTTTTTTCCCAGTATCCCGGCAGTTTGTTCTGATTAATCCTTTATCAGTTGCAACTCGTATTTATTTCTGATAGCAAAGAGAACGCGGAGCTCTTCCTTAGGGCTTTTGCATATGAATTGTTTGAGCTCTGCACACGGCCTGTATAAACAAGCCGACAAACCTATGGGATGAATCATCCACCTCTCGGTATCTGTCCGTCCGTCCGTCTGCCCACCTATCTATGAATATTTTACAGATCCGAACTTAATTAACAACACAATTTCCATTTTGTCTCCGAAATGATCAACTGCAATTACGGGAGATTTTTAAGGTTTGTAATTTGATGTCACCAGACTGTTGCTCGGGGGCAGAGGCACAATTGCCGTGCCAGCTGCAGTTGTATTTATTTGTTTTTCTGTCTTGTTCCTGTAGGGCCGCATTATGCAGGTTTTAATTAGTTTGTGTTTGTATTTCGCCTGTCCCAAATCAATGCCATCCTGGAGCAATGCGATGTAAATTCCTGCGGTACAGGTGTAGCTGCTAGCTCTGGAACACTAGGAAACTCGTGTCTTACAAATGAAAGCGGTGAATGCCATTCAGCCAAACTGTCAGCTTTAAACAGCCAAGAGGAAGGAGATCAAAGCAGAGAGCAGGAACTTCTACTCTCCAGATTAGTCTTTATGGTCTGAACGCCTAATGCTATTAAAGGGAACCAGGACATACAGCACATCGTTGGCTACAAAGTTACTTCTAATTTCGCTAAAGTCCTGCCTCCTTTTGGCCAGTGTAAGCCTTCGGAGCATTTCAAGATGCACCGTTTCCTTTGAGGCCTAGTAGCTACTCATCTGAAATTATGCAGAACTAATACCTTCAGAGACACATTTCTGTTTGTGCACATATTTATATAACTTATCGCCTTTTGAAAGATAATTTTGATTTCCTCCTAGGTTCCATAAAGTCTTTTAATAGAACTCGCAGCAATAAAACCTGAAATTCTAGTATCTCCAGACATGAAAAGTCCCTTTATGTTGTGTTTGGTGACTCTCCTTTCTTGAAATGACCTCTGTATGGTGGTGTATAAATCTATTATTCCAGTCACTAGGGAATTCTTTTAAAGCTTTCCTTTTTTTTTCTTTTTTCTTTTTTTCCAGGAATAAGAGATCGTTCATCTCTAACTAGGCCACATAGAAATTATGATTCAACAGCAGTGTATATTTAATTAGAGTAATCTCACTTGAATTTAATTACCTAATGAATTATTTGTTTAAAAGGTAAAAAGCCTTGTTTGCCAAGTAAAGTGCAACCCACTGATAAGAACTTCCGTTATAAGAACATTAATATTTAAAAAAAACATTTTGCTCTTCTATATTTTAACTCTTTGGTTCAGCCAGCCGACAGTGAGCCGTAGAGGGCAGGGCTCCCAGCCTCTCCCCTCGGCTCCCTGCAGTGGCCCCGCGCAACCAACGCGCACAGCCGCAACGCGGCGAGAGGGGCCAGGCGAGGGAGCGGCGGTGCGCGGGGAGCTGCGCCGGGTGAGGTTCGGGGCGAAGAGCCGGCGCGGCTCGGAGAGCGGCTCCGGGGCTGCAGGAGGCTGCGGGAAGGAACCAGAGAGCACCAGGGTGCAAAGCAGTCACCCTTTTGCTTTATTATTATTACTATTATTATTATTTTCCTTTTCCTCCTTTTCCTCTTTGTCGTGGACAGTGCAGCCAATGCCAACCATTTGATTATTTGTAATTCTTCGGCCAAGACAACAAGAAAACTGACCAGCCTCTCCACCCCTTGACCTTTCTCCACGGTTCTCAAGTTTTCCAGCCACCACGCTGTTTGTTTCTAAGACACAACATGAGCAGAGGTGAGCTGCAGCACTTGTCACAGTTGTCCGAAAGCACCCCGCCGCACAGGGATCATAGTGTCAAAGAATCATTAAATCATTAAGGTTGGAAAAGACCACTAAGACCATCCGGTCCAACCATTATCTGCCCCAGCAAATAAATAAATAAATAGATAAATAGATAGTAAAATGCATAAGTAAGTAAAGAAATAGAAAAATAGAACTTTTTTTTTTTTTAAATTCAAGATAGAGAATCTCTCCTTAATGCATTCTACTGAACTTCTGCAGCAAAACTTGATCCCTAAAAGTAGATACATTTTTCTCTCTCTTTTTTTCCTCTTCCTTCCTTCCTTCCTTCCTTCCTTCCTTCCTTCCTTCCTTCCTTCCTTCCTTCCTTCCTTNCGTGTTTCCACCACAATGTCGCTTTCTTCTGGTCCAGAAATACACTCTCAGGATGAGTCTCACGAAATGGTGTCAGCCTTAAAAATGACCCCTTCAACAGTGGCCGCAGAGAAACTGAGCTAACTTTGTCAAACATTTATAAATGAACGTGCATTTCAATTTCAGAGGCAAAGCGTGCGCACGAAGCGAAGCCCGATGTAATTTTTACAATGTGTTACAGAGCGGGCTTTCTGCACTCCCTTCATCCCGTTGTCTTTTGTTATTGTTGCTGAAATGATATTTTTTTTCCCCGCAATCTCTGCTGGGAATTCTTTTGAAGGAGCCACTTGTAAATCACTCTCTGCCGCTGTGTCAACTTTTCGTGCATCTCCAAAATCAAGGTTAAAAATAAAAGAGGGGGAAGCGTGCTGCTAATGCTGCCCTCGTAGGAAGTGTTTGCTGCACAAACTGATCTGTGTTCCTCCGCTGACCTCGTTCAACAGTGCATCTGACTGCCGACCTGCACATGTATATGCACACACGTACTGAAGCCCCTCACCAGCCGTGCCTAGCATGCCCCTCCACTCTTCTCCTTTTCGGAAGAGATCATAGAGGGGCATTGAGAGATAAAGTGCAGCCTCTGCGCACCGCCGTTGAGCAATCCGCAGACACGGAACAACGAAAACGCTTCAGCGACGCCGGAGAGGAAAAGCTGTGAGTATAAAACGTTTCACTTTTTTTCTCCTATCGTATTCTAAAAGAGAAAAATAAAAATAAAAATCCGAGGGCGATCGGGAGTCATTTACTTTAGGGTTAATGCCAATATGCCTTTCTGCTCCGAGGCGGATAATGGGATGTGGATGCCCTCCTTCGCCGGATGCAAATTCGCCGTAATCGGCGGATGAAAAGTTGAGGGAACAGAGCAGACCGGGTCTGAGGCTTCGAGAAAACGCCTTAAAATAAACGGACACCGCGGATCCCCACTGAGGCTCCCTAACGCACTTTGGCCTTTCGGGCGGAACCTGTTCACGGCTCCGCGAGCAGAGAACGAGCAGTGGGGAAGAGGAGCGCGCCGAGCCGCCAGCCCCAGCGCTATCCACCCCCTGTCCTCAGTCGAGAAGCCGAGTCGCCGGGCCGATCGCACGGGCGCGGCACGGGCAAACTCGGCGAGTTCCGCTCCCCCGTACCCCGCTCCCATCCTGCTCCTCCGTACCCTTCGCTCGCCCGTACCGTTCGCTCCCACCCCGCTCCCAGCCCGGGGCCCGGCGGAGCGCACTCACCATCTGCGAGAAGAGGCCGAGGTCGGCGGTGTAGGGCAGGAAGGCGCTGTAGTTGGGGGCGCTGTAGGGCCCCGCATACATGCCCAGCACCGAGGTGACAGCGGCCGAGCCGCTGCCCAGTTCGGCGCCCGCGGGCCGGCCCGAGGNTCCTTCTTTCCTTCTTTCTTTCCTTCTTTCCTTCTTTCCTTCTTTCCTTCTCTCTTTCCTTCTCTCTTTCTTTCTCTCTTTCTTTCTCTCTTTCCTTCTTTTTTTCCTTCTATAGGATTTGGCAGTGTGACCTGTCAAAGGGAGCTCTGTGAGGCTGGCTACCTGTTGCTTAGAACAGTCACTTTTGGTCCCTCCTCCCCTCAGCACCACTAGGCCCACACTGGAGGTCAGGGAGCATCAAGGACTCAGACTGATCTCTCCCCACACCGCAGTGATGCTCTGGCATCACACGTGATGCCTGATTACTTTCAGAATAGGGAATAGGCATTAAATGGTATCTCTGGAGGTAGCCAAGGGGGTATTTCTCCCTCTTAGCTACCAAGTGTTTCTGTTTGGGAAACAGCAGCAGTAAGGAAAGCATGGTGTTGGTACTTTTAAGCCATAGGAAAAGAGAGTGGAAGAAGCAGCAAGCTTAAACCTAAGCTTCAGTAGTGTGGAGGCAGTAGTTCAAACTAGGACACATATAGCGTTTGGGGGTCCCCAAGAGGTGGCGCTGAAGCTCTTCTTGGGCACTTCCACATGACCGGCTAGCCCAAGGGTGTATGTACCACCTGAGAGGAAGTGCACTCATAGGCATGAGGCTGGATATTCACCCACTGGAGACTGACCCGCACACTGGGCAGAACAGCCTCCTTCCCAAGGGCCAGGAAGCAGCCAGATGCCAGAGCCCCACTGCCTTCAATGGATGGTGTGGGACTTGAGTTCACCATCATGCAATGCCCTGGCTGTGGTCTTCCACCCATTTCCATTCCTGTGTTTAAGAAAAGATGGACTCACTGCTGCATCCACACCATTTGGCCAGCTCACTGCAGACATGTCTGCTTAAGTCGTCTGTCCACTGCGGAACAGCTTGAGCAGTGCTGAATTTCAACACTGCAGCTACGCTCAACCTCAGCCAGGACAGCAATGGGGTAGCCCCCAGAGCCCCTCAGTTACAGATTGTGCTTCTGGGAGTGCACTGCGTGTCAGGAAGGAGCAGAGCGGCAACTGCTGGCCTTCCCCATTCTCTATCTTCTCCACTTCCAAGGGTGTTCTGATTTTTGAAGATCTACTGAAAAGAACAGGATACATGAACCAATACCATCATGGCAGCAGTGAAGCTTACCTGCTCACCAGCATCTCAACTCAGATTTATTGGTGCCAGAAGTACCTGAGTCTAATCCTTATTTCAGGTTTTCAAGTAGCTATGCCATGTCCTGAACCCAAGAGTCATCTCAGGTCTGTTACATGTGGTGTATAGACCTCAGAAAACACCAAATCTCACTATTATAATAAAAATGTGTAAGGCATTCAAAGCTGCGACTGCAGTCATTTCCAAGTCTTGCAGCAAAACTATTAACATTTCTCACAGCCAAAATGCCTGTGAACACATTGCTCTCCTCTACTGTGTTTTCTTTGCACACAGTGTTGTTAGAATCAACCAGCAATTCCACCTGAATTTTTGTAATGACTCAAAGATGTTATGGGCATTATAGATCTGTAGGCCTGGCATTTTAATTCTTAAAGGCCTGTGCTTTCCTTAAAGTTATGAGTGCAGTAGTCACAGCACATCCACACAATATTGCTTACTCCGTTTATTTTGATAATCAAACACATATATTAACAGATCATATTTGGCTGTGTGTATTTATTCTTGCCCACTTTGGAAGGTGTGTGCATTTCCACTGTATTATTACTGATAAAATACAGCGCTACCATTTAAATCATGCAGTTATGGCAGGACAAACTATTAAATAAACCTTAAACTGGAATTTGTTGAATTAAAATTCTTCACACAAGCTCATTGGATTCTTTTTAATATTCTATAAACAACATAATTTACAATGTCACTCCACTTCTTCTATAGCTTTCTTCTTACATTTCAGCATTAGTAGCAGTTGGTGTATTTTCTTTCTTTGCTTTGCTTTCTTTTTCCTTAGATGTATAGTCAGTCTTTTGACTAATATAATTGACTTATGCATCCACTGATGTATGCTGCATTTTAATGATGACTTTTTGTTTTATCCAATAATATTTTTTTAATAAGATCGCTTGGATTGTATTTTAAGTGCAGGTGTGAGCTGTTGCTTTGTTTTTTAATGATCAATGTAGACCTGGGCAAGATTTTTTTCCTCTGAAAGATCTACACTCAGATCAGACTATGCATTTTTTGGCATTAATACACCTGCATGCATTTCTTTGTATAGGCTTGCTGAACTGTAATTAGCTTTCCTATTCTGTTCCTCTCCTCTGCATTAAAACGTTGAAGTCCATGAAACCCATACCTTTTGGATTTGTTTTTTCTAGTAACACAAAAATATATTTGAATGCCAACACAGTTTAAGCCTGGCCTGTATGAAACAGCACTGGTCCATTAAAATAATTGCATCAGGATAACACTGAGATCAGAAATAAAGGAGTTTAAAAAATAACGGTAATTTAGTGAAAATACTTTTACTGAAATATAGCATTGTGAGAAAATTTTGACATATTTGGTGCTTAGAACAAATATTGACTGGTGGATTAAGAATACAGTTTTTCTTATCAAGAAAGTCCTTTGCTGAATGATTGGTTTAGCTGCTCTGAGAAACAGGAAACCAGACGGTTCAATTTTCTTTTTTTTTTCCTATTTAGAACAGGTTTTCCATGGTAGTGAAATCACTGTGGCAATGATTAGAACTTAATGTGCAGCCACAGTCTGCAGCATTTTATTCTACAAAGTAGCACTGAGTTTATTTTATTGATTCATTGCATTTTTTCTTTCCTGAAACTGCTGTTCCCCATCTCATATGTTACACTTTATTTAAGCATGGTACTACTCTACCAGAGATGGCATTTTTTTTTAATTTTGCCTGGGGTTGAGAACACTCGAATAATAATAAGAGCATCACATCTCGTGTTAATTTTTCATGCATAACTAGGCTGCTTCAATTTACAAGACAGTATGGATAGATGTATAGTTGTTATGATTATTTTTTTTCCACATCCATTCTACTGTTTCCTCATATGTTTTGCATTGCTCCCAGACAAGATAAATTTTAGAAGTCTAAGTCATGATGTTTAGAGGCTTACAGACATTATTAAGAACAGTCAGAAATTATGAGCATTTATAAACACAACAGGCCCAAATTAAGACCCTAAGTTTAGCAGCTGGAAGCTTTCTGAGGTTAATTACTACATGAAAAGAGAAAACATGTAAGGAACTATGTACTCAGTGTATGTTGCACCCTCAAGTTAAAGAGGCTGCCAATGGAATACAATACTGGTCAGTGTGAGTATAGATAGCAGCATCTGGACTGAAGTTTTTATTGTGTTCACTTCTATCCTCAAATTCAAACAATTAACACCTGGACTTTTTTGGAAGATCCTGAGATACTTGAATAAAGTTAGGTAAAAAAAAAACCCTAAGCACAGCGAATGTTTTGAAGGTAAGGAAAGTAAAAGGCCGTATCTTGCAGAACTGGGCTCATAACAGGTAGGAAAATATTTACTTTTGTTTCTCCTCTTATTTTCTCCTCAGCTTTTCCATGGGAATCACAGATAGTGATATGATCATTCAGTTTTTCACAGGTGTGTTTTATTTTCTCTCTCTCTCCTTGTCTAGATCAACAAGTGCAAGCATTTACAGTAGTTCATACTGTGCTGGCGTCATTGCTGCAACTGCACTAACCTGGAACACTGTTACCATAAACATTTCTATAGTAACCTTAATAATTCCAATACTTCATGGAAGCAGTTGCATTGATGTAGTAGATACTGCCAGCATAATTCACAATAATCTTACAAAGCCTTCTTTGTGCCATTTCCTTCTCCTTCACATTATTTACTTGTACTGAACCACTTGTTGTTTCATATAGTGATGAATACCAGCTCAAATAAAATAATCTTTCCAGATATTGATTGGAGCTCCGACTAATCCCCTCTCCATGAATCTGTTTTAGGACCTGTTGGGAAGCTTCCCCATAATGCAGTGCCACTGAGTTTTGATGAACAAACTTCTGTGTTAATATAACAATCTCCACATGCACAGAGGTTTGCTGAGACTTTCTCGCACTATTACAAGTTAATTCACTCTTTTAAACCATGATAAGCTCTGTGGATGTGAAAAAGACCTTTTTAGCAGAAACTGAACTATTCACTGGAAGAGTGTGGTCAAGATTCCTTGCCATCTCAATTTCACTCCTGTTTTGTTTGCTTGTTTCCTTTAGTTGTGAATTGTTATGAGTGAAGCCTTGAAGCCCTGAAAGCAGAACACCCAGATTATTTTCTTTCAATATGGCACAGAAGCAGAAGAATAGCCCTTTCCTGGGGGAAGGAACAGCACGCTGTTGAGAACAATGTTGGGCTCCTTGTTTCTACTGACCAATAGAGCTGCTAATAATGTCACTTGCAGTGACAAATAAAAATTGAACATTACTAGTTAGTTTCTTCTGGAATACATCATTTTTCTCCTAATTGTACTTTATTTTTCATCATTCCTCCTCAGGCCTTCTCCTTTTCTAATCCTTTGCCGATGCATTGCCATTTTTTTTCTTCTTTCTTTCCATCTTCTGTGTTTCTATTTATCCATCTCCTCCAGCTCATGTTTCTCAACTCCATATTTGACTCTACATTAAAACCACTCATGCTCTTTTGGTTGTTTTTATTGAAAGCAGCATCCCTATATTCTTCATGCTTATATGTGGAGAGAGAGCTGGAGGCACTACAAAGACCACTCTCCAGATCCTAAACCCAAGAAGGCTCAAGGTGAACAGACCGCTGGTTGGCATATGAAGCTCCAAGGATTGTGGCTGTGGAAGAAATTTCTTCTGGGGGAAAGTTACTAGTGGAGACACCCAGAGGTTCATGTGAGAACCCATGTTGTTTCTTATCAACCTAGGAGCTCAGGAAGAGCGCACCTCTAGCAAAGTTTGCAGAACACACCACCTTGGATGCTCTTTCACCAGAAGACAGGTTGTTATTCAGGAGGACATCAGTAGGCTGCAGAAAGATACCAGCAGCAATCTCAGGAGATTTGGTACAGGTGAATGCAAAGTCCTAGCCCTGGTCTGGGAAGACATCTTATCACTATCAAGGCTTGGCATCAACTGGCTGAAAAGCAGCTTTGTGAAAAATGACCTGTGGACCTAAGTGGACAGCAGGAGGAACAGAGCCAGCAGTAAGCAACAGCTGTAGTGAAGAAGGTCAACTGTGAAATGGGCAGTAACAGTGTGAGCATAGCCAGCAGGTGGAAGGAAGTGACTCTTCTCTATTTTATACTTGTGAGATCCCATACAAAGTTTTTTTTCATTTTTTAGGTTTCCTAGTAAAAAATAGATGTTGGCATACTGCAGTCAGCGTAGTTGAGGGATTACCAAGATGATCAGAAGACTAGTGCACATGCACAAGAGAGGCTGAGAAAACTGTGGGTGCTGTACCAAAAACAAGTTAATGAGAGATCTTATTGCTCTTCTTCGATACTTTGTGGTAAGGTGTGAAAAAGATTGAAACAGACTCTTTTTAGAGGTGGTAGGATGAGGAAGAGAAGACACAGATTGTTTTACGGGAAATTTTGATTAGATTTAAAAGAAAGTACTGACAAGGCTCAAAAGAATCCATAGTTGGTCTTACTTTGAAAGGAGGGTGCAAACAAACAAACTTGATACAAATTATTGCATGATTTTGTGGCAGATGAACTCATAGCACCAGAAGAGTGGAGTTAACATCCTTGTTCACATTAAAGTAAAGGATGTAGCAGTAATTCATCAATTGTATTGATTATTGATATATTTATTTCCTAATTTTGCAGTGTCATCAGAATATACTATGTAATAGCACTGTTACTTTTCTCTGTCATAGGTGTACAGCAGAACTCATATATATAGGCATGATAGCTAAGAAAAAAATCATCAGATACAGTGAGATCTATAGCAAGATAGTGAGATCTGGCAAGCACTGTGCCATCTTTATCAGAAAGTCATCTCCATGTCCAAGAAAGAATGAAGGGAAGGGAGGAAAGAAGTGACTAAGACCTGAGGTATTGTCATCATCCAGTCGATTAACTGGATTTCCTACACAGCTGATGCTTTAATAGGCTGCTTTAGGGGATATACAAGAAGCAAACTTGCTTGTAGATGTCCAGGAGGCATTAAGAAAGTGAACCAGTTATTATCATGTACTATACTTCTTAGTATACATATATATATATATTTTTCTGAGCACACAAGTAAGAGTAGGATATAAGAAAATAACTCTAAAAGAAGAGCTTTTGTCTATGGTAAAGCTAATACAATTTATCTCTCTTGGCTTGCAGTGTCCCAGGAGAGCCTCATGGCCCATTCCAAGATTAAGATCCTTTGTCATATGTTACAAAAAAACAAAGAGCAAAGTCAACGAATATCAAATGTATGAACAGGCAGTGGGAGCAAGAATGGCTTTAAATGTTTTTGTTGTGTTGAAATGGGAGTGTTCTTTGACCTTTCTTAATCCTAATTATTGTTTATGAAAGAACAAATGCTGCTAAAAAAATATACACTTACTTGTGGAATTAACCATAATTACATGGCATTCTGAAATATTTCATAATTTTGTAATTGTTTAAAGTAATGGTGTTTAGTGAACATAATTCACAGTAATTCCCTTATTCTTCCTTTGTCTAACTAATAATCATCTTTGTAATACGTAATAGAATCATGAACTAAACAAAACTGTACACATAAGTGTTCAAAACATTTCCATTTGTCTTTTGTTTCAGTAGGAATCCAAAACAAAGTTAATCTGATCAACGGGGATCAATAGAAAAGTGACTGAAGATTCTTATTTCTTTGAAGCCAGTGAAGGCAATGAAATAATCCTCCTAAACAATGAAGGCCTTTAATTCAGAGTCTTGAACACTGAAAGGCATTGTGAAGTGGGATTTGCAGTGTTTCTGGTTTTAATTTAAACTGTACAAGCAGGTGCAGTAAGGGCAGGTGAATTGCTCTTATTTCATTGTTGCAAAACTATAAGGCAAAAAAAAAACACAGAAATGTCCCAGAACTGATTTAGTAAGGACTGGAATAGTAAAAACCATCTGAAAAGAGCTTCTGAAAATACTTTTTTCTGTCCTCTCTTCTCTCCCGTCCACTTCTTTCCATTTTCAATGTATCTGTGTCCTTCCTTTCTTTGTGATTTCCTCAGATTTACAAGCTGAATGACAACCTCATTTTTGGGACTACTTATCTGTGTGTACTGGCCACCTGTGGGAACCAAGCCAGACAGTCCTTCAGCATTCTACACCAGGATGCCTTCATCTGAAACACTGAGAGCAGACCAGACTGCTGAGGGCGGTTCTGTGAATTTTCCAGTCTGAAGAGTGCACTAGGCACTGTGAGATATGTCCACTACTATAAGCCACAAGAAGTGCATTAGGTGGGGAATGGCCAAGCACGGGTGCAGAGCCAGTGGGGTGGGGATATGCTTCCCAAGCAAAGAAAACTGGGCAGGCCTGAATATGGCAATGAGGGTCAAAGGAGAGTCTAGATCATCATTCAAGCTTGAGGTGGGTCTCAAGTTGAGACGGGAATGTAAGTTAGCAAAGTAGGATCAGGTCTGGCAGCAGTAACCAGGGCTGCAGTCATCCTGGTGACCACTGGACAGGTCCATAACAATAAGACAACTCTGAAGTCAAGCTATGAAGTCAATCCACGGGTCAGGGTCTGTATTAGCAGAGTGCATGGCCAGGAGTGACTGTGACAGAGCTGGAGATAGGCATTCTATAGCATAGCTCAGGCAGGGACTGATTGCCCCAAGCTGAGCCCCTGGGGAGAGGGTGTGAAGGAGGACCAGGATGTTAGTGCCCTCAGGGCCTTGGTAAGCATATGGGACAGTGGCTGATCAGTAATCTGAGAACAAGAGTAACTGCTGGATATTTTGCCAGAAGGTGCAGCACTTGACAGGTGACAAGATGCTAAGAGGGGCCTTCAGACTCAAGATTAAGCAGCAGATCAAGCTGGGCAAAGGAAAGCATGAAGGACTCTGATCACACTGAAGTTGATGGTTGTGCTTTTATGGACAGCAGGAGGATGATGATTTCACTTTCTACATTTCTATTTACTGCACAGGCCTGTGAAAATGCGACATGCGTCTGGACCACCACTGTTACCCACTGTTAACTTGTTGGGAAGAAAGGGGTGATTTCTTAGTAATATTTTCCTGACTTATTCTACCACTTCTCCTTATTCCATTACTTTGTACTCAGTCACTGAGCCTAGTTAGTAAAGAAAATATTTATACTAAGTATTTATATGCAATATTATGGTTTCTGTATCCCTTGCAGAAGGAATTGAGGGTTGAATGACTGCTCTCTGTGTCTTGGCCTTTCTCTTTTTTTTGTCTCTTTCCTTTTCTTGTAATGTGAGATGAAATTCAACTTTTGAACCTTGGGGTAAAATGTTTATCTTTGGCCTAGGTGAATTTGCCAGTCTTGACACTTTATGCATTTGTTTGAAGATTCTAGAAGATATAGACAGGTAAAATATGGCTAACCATGGACTCACAACTTTAATCATGATGGATGTGATCATTGTGAATATAATTTCAAATATATTTAGTTCATATGTTTTCTCCTGCAGAAAAACTTAGTGTTCTCCAACCTACCTACCTCCAGCAACTCAGGGCTTCACAACCATCAAAACTGCCACAGAAGATTGTTTTCATGGCATCAGAGGAGAGGCATGATGCCATAGTCCTGTACATATCTTCAAATAGCATCTCCCCAAATAAGATCCTCTTTGTTTCAGGAAACATGGGTGCATTTGATATGTACTATTCATTTACTTCTTCAGTTGCACATTCAGAGATAACACGGGTTACACTAATTGGCTAAACAAGATTTGGAATTTAACAAATCCTAATGTTCAGAAACATCTTTTTCTTTAACAAAAACAACACAGGTAGTGCTTGCCTAGTCTGACAGCACTGTGAACTGGAGTCAATTCAGAAGTGTAAGAATGAGATTCTAACAACGTAAGAAAATAAAACATGCCATTTATCATTGTTGTAGTGTCACAAACTTGTAATTTCTACTGTTCTTCAGAATAATGGGATTTATTGAAGCAGTTTATCCTCAAGTCACATGATAGATAATATGTGTGAAGAATGAAGAGGGTTCTAAATAGCAAAACAGAAAAAAAAGGAAAAGAGAAAAAACACCTTAAATTTAGTAGAAAAACACAGCAAGGAGCTCTATACTTTAAAAGCTATCTTATTGATTTCTGGAACAAACAGAAATCAAGTACACATAGAAAAGAAAAAGTTGTTATAAAACTCATACAAATCCAGATATTTATATATTTATTGCCACGCTCAAAAGGAAATAAATATAATTGTGCATGTGAAATGTTTTCAAAAGCTGTCCTTGGAATCAAAGGATTAGATAAAAATGCTGGCCACTATGTATCTGGGATGTACACCAACACTCAATATTCACAAATCGTTAAATGGCTGTTGGACACCTGAAATTCTATTGATTTCTAAAGCTCAATAATGTATGAAAGACAGATTCAAAAGAGCAGGCAAGCAAACAAGCAATTACATAGTACCGAGTCTCTTAACATGCACGAAAATCACTACAATAGGAATAAACATTCTGAGCAGATAAAGAACCTTAGTTCATTATGGCAGCAGCCATAACAGGAAATCTTTCAAATGATGATTGTATAAAATTAAGGATGATATAATGAAAAGAAGCATTGTAAATCAAGCAGTAGGGAATTTTAAGGATCACAAATCCTTGTCTGATATAAATTACAACAGTAAATTCTAACATACATAATTTCTTTTATAATGATTGTTACCAAGAAAATATGAATTCTAAGATAAAATTCCAAAAAGTTTAAATCATGATAGTGACTAGAAGTTTAATTCTTATTTAGCTTCCAACTTATTGGAAAGTGAACATAAGCAATACAAGTAAAGCTATATGATTGTCTAAATAAATGTCTGTTTGCTTAGATTCTATGTTAAGTCAGCAAATAACACTCTTAAAGTAATTATCATGATAATTGGACATAAAGAATTTACCTTATTATTTGTCTCATACATTCAATTCAACTGAAAACTGTGGAAAGATACTAGTAAAAAACTGTTGTATGAGTCTCAGCACTTGGCAGAGCTTATTGTTCTCTGGATCTTCTCATGATTACCAAACACTTCAAAAACAACTGCCTGAAATATGTGAAATGTAATTTTGAAAAAGTATATCTTAAGATTAACTCCAGGAATGCTGTGCCTTGTTTTTCACCTCAGTGGAGTTATCAGTTATTTCTTGGATGGCTTAACAGGGATGGCCATTGTACTGTAACACTGGGCTCCATTTGTGGCAATACCCATATGTCCTAATAAGAGAAAAAGATATATCAGGTAAAACTGTAATATAAATATGAACTGCTCTGTCTAGCATTAACTTATTTTGATACAAACTGGTCTGGCATCATGGGAAGCCAAGAAAGATTTTCTTCTTGTGGTTTACAAACAAAAGACGAGCACTGCAAGACTACAGGAAAACACAAATCCAACAATGCTTATAATTTGGCCTAGGATTGACTCTAGAGTACCTGCAGGTAATCCCATGCAATGCAAAGTACCACTAGTGCATTCCAGTTCCCTCTAGGAGGCAGCTTATAATGGATATTGACTAATAACTTTGTCTTATGACTTAGTCAGATGCCAAAGCAATGTTTTGCATAAATAAACCTAGGTTGCCATACATTTCTGCTGCCTAAAGAAAAATTCCCATGTTGCACACAGCTTGTTCCCCTCATTTGAGAAAAGTCAGAAAAAGGCTAGATGAAAAGTACAAACATTTTATCTCTGTTTCTGGGATTAAAATTTTGCCGTCCATAATATCTTCAGTGGGCTCTATTCAAAATCAGAACTTCAACTTTGTATCCTCCTATATGAGATATTGAGTAGTAAACAGTTTGGCAGTTGCCCCACAGAATGGTATTGGTGTGGAAATAGTCTGTAACTACCCAGTTTAAAGAGGAATTGGAATGTTGGCTATGTAATTGGCAGTACCATCCAATGCCACTGACTGTGTGATATTAGTGATCACATATGAAGATAGATTATACTTAAATGATGATCTTAAATTGTTTTGCAGTTCTTCAAGAGACTGTAAGTGAAGTTTTGTGTCCACTCTTTATTGGCCTTGAATACTTTCACAGAATATTCTAATTTATATCCTATTCAACATACTTTGAGGTTGCAGCTAAAGCAGAGCCATTCTTGGAAAAAGATAGCGTTAACAGAAGCTCTGATGCCTTTGCAGTAAGGCAGGAAGGAAGCATAATTTCTATGAATCATGTGATTGCTTGGTACAACACTGGTTGTCTTCTGTGTGACAGATGTGGCTTTCAATACATTTTCTGTTTAAATGATACCAACGTTGTCTGATATTAAGGGCACATAAAAATCTAATCTCTTTTCTTCCTTTTATAGGATTGGAGCTAACAAAAGTGTTAAGAGGGGAGCAATTTCTTTGCAAAGAGTTTGTTGGTTATTTCCATTATAACAATAAGAAATTAGTTATTAAAATATATTAAGAGATAAGTAAGTTATTTTTTCCCTCTGCTTTTCCAGTGTGCCATACATTCGCTATGTCTGTTATTCAGGCAGCAAAGACTCCATCCATTGCATTGAAAGTGGTCTTCTGAGTTGTCACTGCTTTAGAAATAGTAAAGTTTGAGCATAGAGATTAAATAAATATGAAAGTTTAAATATTGCATTTAGGATGGTAGAAATGTACAACATGTTTTACAGTGAATCAGTTATTTATCTTCCCTTAACCTGTTATGATTCCATGAATACACTTTCACCAATTCTTGTATTTTTTCTATCACACACTTCAGGTCAGGGCCTTGACAGAAGATAATTAAGGATTGCACTGCTGTCTAGATTATTCTTTTCAAAAATCAAGAGATTGTATTTTTAGACAGTCCTCAAGTGAACTTGTGATGCTGCATTCTGCTGGTTATCCGCAATGCCTGTGTTTTTACCTAGGAACTGTGGTGAAATATGGAAGAATGTCCTCCTCAAATCCCGTCTCTGTGACTGAGCCGACTGCCTAAACATTAGCTATCTTTCCCAGTTCTCACTTGCAGAACTTGACGAAATTCATTCTTTCTTCTGTGATTTTTTTTAATTTTTTTGGTGGGGGGAACAAAGTCATTCTGCTCTCTACTATAAATAGCTGCATATGGTAATAATAGCACTGGTAAGCAGTGAGGTGAATACCAAACCTCCCTTCAAATGCCCCAGTCTTTACTGATGTGAAGGTTTGCATGCAGCACCATCTGTAAGGGGTGTTCATTTATCATTAACCAACTGGGGAGACAACATGAGCTCAAATGCCACCAGGAGAGAGACAGTATCTCTGATTTAAATGCTACGCATTTGTTTCAAGGAAAATTTGTAAGCAGAATGTAGGGCTAAACGTATTAAATAAGTAATTTGCTCTGAGTCAGATTCTGCTATGTTTACTTATAAAGAGAAGTACTTTATTTAGCAACTGACTGAGCATTTCAAGTGGTGTGAAATATTACCTGAACCAAATTTAAGGATCAGAAATTTGCATAATTTTGCGGGAAATATCAGAAACTGTTTAAACATGGGAGACAGTAGCTAGAAAGACTTCCAATAACAGTGGAGAGGTCATTTCATTCTAGTGTAGTCCAGGTAGAAGGACTGTCTGGAGAGCTTACTATTCCATTTTTAAGAATCTCAGTTGCTGATATTCAGTAATGATTTTCAGAGCCTTAAATCTCAGCCAAGCTTAAATTAATTTTTTAAGGGACAGAAGACCACAGTACCATCCCCTTCTGCATTCCTGTTTCTTACCTCAAAACATATTTGAGGATCCTGCAAGAGTTGGCACCAAGCAAACAGTAAGAAGTAATGCATAAAAATCATGCAGGTGAAGGATAATAGAGGTTATAGGGGACCTCAAGAGATCTCTAGTCTAACTTCCTGCTAAAAGAAGGATCAGCTGTGAGATCAAATCAGGCTGCTTGAGGCTTTATCTAGTTAGATCCTGAAACCTCCCAAAGAAAGAGCCTCTCTGGATGACCTATTCACAATCTTGACTGTATTCAAAGTGGTAATGTTTTCCTGATGTCAAGTCCAAATTGGCATCTTTTTTTTTTTTTTTTTTGGCTCTTGTTCTCTCAAATGGTTGAACAATTTCAACTGAAACTATTCTTTATGTAAAAGAGGTATTAGTTCCCCTGGCTGTGTTTTGTTTACAATTTGATTCAGAGGGCATTTTCCCAAAACTTTTTAATCTGGGCCTGCCAAATGAAGTATATGGATATATGTTTAGGCATATGGGACCTTTGGTACATCTGTGTTAGGATGGGGGTAGTAGAGGTTTTGAGGATCTTGATTCTGGAGGAAGTGCTTAAAAGTGCAGAAGTACTGCAGTAGATATTCCGGGACTTTTGCACTGTTATTTTCCTGTCCTTAGGCAAGCAAGACTTATTCTCAGTAAGAATATTCACAAATTTTGTGGGACTGGTACTCTTAAGAATATGTTTGTGATTTGAACAAAGAGAGATTTGTAAGTGTTGGTATCTTGTGTATTTTCAGTTTTGTGATGGGAATCACATTAATGAGAACATCTGACTCAGAATGTTAATGCTTATTCTCTTATGAGATAAAACAGATAAACTGACAACAGCATCATATTGTACAGCTGATCTTTTCTCTTTCACACAATGTACTATTTCCAGGGAAAACAGCAGCATCAACTGTAAAACTTCCTCTGGACAGTTAATTAACATATCTATATCAATTAACTTTAAGCCATTATTAAGTGCAAAAAAACCCAGAAGTTTAAATCAACTATGAATTCAATTGTATGTTCCATACTAAGCATCTCCATCACGACAATCTGTTTCTAAGGATTGCTAATGACAGGTGATACGGAGGGTTAGAAAAGTTATGTAGCACTTTAGCTCACTGTTTCTTCTGAATGTGGCATGAAGAACTGAGATTTTGTGAAGACCTGAATAAAAACTTTTTAGATTCTAATATAGCAGCCGCCATGTCTCCCTTTTTACTACTCTTCATTGTCTATCTTCTTTGAAACCAGTTCTGAACACACTCTTCCAGGAAAATTGCACTCAGACTTCTTTTGCAGTTTAAAAATGTGGCATGCCAAGTCATCAGTCTGTTTAGCGACCAGAAAAACATGACCTTCTGAAAGACTTCCCTTGCACTGGATGCAGTTTTCCTTTCAATTTTCATGAGTTTGTCATTATATTTGAATAATCTAACATCTGGTTTTGAATATATAAATACATTTAAATGTGAACACATTCATATATGAACTGTAACTGCCATGATACTTTATTTCATTTAGATGCATTATGTCTGGTTTTGCTTAGAGTAATGGATGCCAAGAAGCAGAAATTCCTCAGCTTTTATTTACTGTTGCTCCTCAACTTCTTCTCTAGCTATCATTTTTGCAACACATACATCTTTACTGCATGACACTCCTTCAGAATTTCAATGCAAGAAATTAAAAACTTAGATGATCTATTAGGTCAGACTTCAGTCTAAGCATGGAAGATGTAGAACTTGGAAGATACATCAGGTCCCAAATGTTTAATCTGACCCAGTGGTTGAGAGGCGGCAACTACTTGGCTGTTCAATACATAAATTGCTGCAAACGCATTTGGGTTGGCAGTGCAAGCAGAGGTAAGCACGGAGCAGTAGATGTGTTAGAATCATAGAATAACCCAAGTTGAAAGGGACTCACAAGATTCCAGTACCTGCCTGCACACAGGACAACCTGAAAATCAAGCCAAGCATGGGGAGAATTGGCCAAACACTCCCCAAATTCCAGCAGCTTTGGGCTGTGACCACTGCTCTGGGGAGGCTGTTCCAGTGCCTGGACACCCTCTGGTGCAGACCCTTTCCCTAACCCCCAGCTGCCCCTTCCCTGACACAGCTCCATGCTGTTCCCTTGGGCCCTGTCGCTGTCACAGAGAGCAAAGTTCAGTGCTGCCCCTCCACCCCCTGTGAGGAGCTGCAGCCACCACGAGGCCTCCCTTCAGCTCTTCTGCTCTGGGCTGAGCCAACCCAGGGACTTCAGCTGCTCCTCATACACCTTGCCCTCCAGAACCTTCCCTGTCTTTGTAGCCCTCTTTTGGACACTCATCGTCCTTCTTATATTGCGGTGCCCAAGGCTGCACACAGTGCTTGAGGTGAGGTCACACCAGTGCAGAGCAGAGTAGGACAATCCTTCCCTAGCCTGGCTGGCAGTGGTGGGCCTGATGCACCCCAAGCTGTGGTTGGTCCTTTTGGCTGCTTAGGCACACCAACCTTGAGGCATCTCTACAGTCACAGAGGGCACAACTCTTCCTGACTTAGTATTATCTGCAAACTTAGTATGCATTTGAGTCCTTCATCCAGATCATTTATAGAAACATTAATGAGAACTGGCCCTTACTGTCGTATTTTGTGGCAGAGTTACTTGGAGAGGAAATAGCTCATACAAGGAGCTATTACTCTATGGAAGAATTATACTGGAAGTTAGCAACATGGGTGATCTGAGGTGGTATGCTTATGGATAAGGGGGGATTGAAGCTGTGGAGAAGAGCTGGGGGTGGGTACTAGTGGATGAAAACACCAGTACTGACACAGCTGGCCTTTGTCGATAAAGAATGTTCATATGCTCCAGCATAAAGATTGTTTTGGATGATATACTAACAAGAAATACTATCTTTGCTATAGCCCTAACCACCTTTTTTTTTTTTTTTCTCCTACATTGCCTGTCATACTGTGCTACTCTAATGTTCTAACTGCATTTTTTTTTTAACTTTCCCACCAATTCACTTACCAGCAACATTTAGAGGTCCAGTAAAACAGCGTTCTGATTGAAGTGATAATGTTGACTGTGGTTCACGCTATTTCTTTATAAAGGTTTAGGCTTAGGAATATAAAAATATGGCTTTTTCCTTATTCAATCAAGAAGCAGGTAGCTTTTAGATGTGGTCTAATTTAAGCCCAGTCCTGAATTCCCTTATGTTATGATCATGGAAGAATTGTAAATTTACCCTCTAAAAGTTTGGGATGGCATCTTTTAGAATGTTTATTTGTGATATAATTTTCACAGAATAACTTCAAATTTAGAGTATTTCTCCCTTACTGAATCTAATATATATATATTTTTTCCTGTGGGAAAGAAAAAGCTGTCAGAAAATCATAGAAGATTAACATATTGTTAAAATCTCAGTTTTGAAAGTGGAAATAAACCATGAAATCTCGCCCCAGAGCATTAAACACACCTGTAAATACCCACACATTTCATTCTTGATACTTTTATTGGTTTTCGAATAGGAAGAATATCTCACTCACTCTAGTCATCATAAATTTTAAGACCCAGCTTCAGCCCTGTTCTTATGTGCTTTCTTTCTCCAGTGTTCTTTTCCTCTCACTTGCCCAAGTTAAAATGTGTTTTGAGACAGAAAGGCAGTAACAGACAACTGTCTTTCTGTAAAATATAGTGAGGTTATTCTGTACAAATGGAATGAACCTCATTTTTTCATTTCAGATCAAAGTAGAAATCTTTTGAAGTTTAGCTATTTGATAAAAAAAGGGCTTTATAACAAGCAGATATAGAAGTTAATAGGACATAGAGATATTTTATTAAACTGCAAACCATTATTAATATTGCAGTTTTAACTTGAAAGAAATATGTGAAATGACACCGGAAATTAATTAGATTATTTCATCATTCTTTTACATTATAAACTTTGATACACTTGCATAGATATATAGGTACATTGATAAAAAGACACAAAGACAAACAGAATTTTAATGAGTGGGGAGCTTTTATCTACTATCACTTTGTGACTTAATTTTTTCTGTTTATACTGCCTATTGATTCCAGTTGAAACCTGCTGTTTTAATGTTGTTATTGATATTCTCTCTGGGTTTTCTTCTAATTCTGGCATTGATATTACCTTGATCGGATTTAGTTTATTTGAATTGCCTGTAGGTTTCAGTCTCCAGAGTTTTTCACTGCTTATAGACACGCAAAGATAAAACCTCTCTTTTTATCTAAAAATCCTTGAGAGACTCTGAAAGATACAGCCGTTTTCTGAGAACATTAAAAAGAAAGAGACAACAATCAAAAGGAATATACTTCTCACCCAGCCTATCCAAGACGTTACTTCTATACACACTGCATATTCCCTGACATACACAGACTTCTAATCCAGTCAGTTCCATTTTGCATTTAGAAACGGTGTGTGGAGAAATAGGTTTGTCATAAAGTAACAAGTGGCTCCAAGCTCCATGCCACAGGCTGCACCTCACTAGAAAGTCTCTGGTGCTGACTAATTTGGGAACTGGATCTGCTATATGTGGTGCTCCATATTATTTATTTTTGCACCCTGGTGAAAAATCAGGCTTCAGTGCATTCGTTGAATGTAAAAACCACTCGCCTGTCACCACTCAATTCCTTTTCAATGAGAGAATTTACAAGGAGACTAAAAGTAATTTCTGTAGATTACTACTGTAAATTTCTACTTTTGCATTTTCCCTCAGGGTCCTAGAAATAAATAAAGTAATATTTCAATTAAAAACAAACCTGAAGATTCTTACCTTTCAGTTAGAGACTTATACTTTCCAAGTGATCAGTTTCTTTCATTGTAAAAGTCAAAAATCAAAGGAAAAAAAACCCTGTACCTCATCTTTCTGTCTTTATTTTTTTAATATTTCTGTCTCTAATTTGTTTTCTTTCTCTTTGTAAGTTTTATTTTCCTTTATTTTATTTTGGCTTGAGTTCAATCTTCATTCCTTTTCTGGTTTTGTTTTCTGCTTTCCTCTTCCTGTAGGCCTATAGTTTATTTTCTTCTCTTTGTTCTGACTCTTTTGTCATCTTACAGTATGCTTTTGAGGAAATAATTATTTTGTGGGAAATAATGAAGACTTTCAATTCTGTAATTAAAGTCAGGTAAAGACTATGAATATATATATGTAAATATGTGTCTGTTTGCACATGATTTATTTCCTGTGTCCAGCTGTGACACAGCAGTTGTATTAAGAGTTTGACATCCTACAGAATTCTTTAAGATCTAGCAGTCATCTTGTGTAGCATAATGTACTGAACAGGAAGATGCTGAAACTTTCTCGGAGTTCAACACTGAATCACCTTGGTTTCATCATAAATTTAATTTTTAATTACATCAACAGTGAATAGTAATAAAAAAATGAATTGGAGGTTGTGGAAAAAAAATATTATTCCTTTAAGGGAGAGAACGATGGAGCATGATGGGCTATGGGAAAGAAGTGCAGAGGGAAGGGAAGCTGTGTTTACCTTTTCATACAATCTTCCCCGTTGCTCATCTGCACAAGGTCATCAGCACCACTGTGTGAACCATGGAGTTATGGTGCTTTTGACAGCAGAAATGAAAATGGGTTGTGGGGGTACCTAACATTTCTGTGTGGAGAAATGATAGACAAGGAGAGAATTTTCTCATTTGAGAAACCTCCCAACCCACAGCCCCTCCAATCTTACAGCCCCCACACTTCTAGTTCATATCTCCATATCTTTTTCTTTAAAACCACCCAGTGCCTTTCAGCCTAGTGTCCGGACTCCCCCACTGCATCTTTCCTTTCCATCCCCAAATCATTTTCCTGCTCTCACTTGTTCAGAATAATCCTGTTTTCATCCTGGGGCTCTGTTTTTCTCTTAAAATTTTTTAGTCTTCATCCTGAAAATCCTTTCCCAATTCCTGCCTCAGTGACCAGATTGTCCTGTCTCCTTTTACACTGGAGTTCCCCTATCCTTCAGCACAATAGTTTGGTTCACAGATGAATCAAACACGTTCCTTCTCATATTCCTAGAGACATGGCTGAACTCACAAAGTTATAAGATCATCCAGCACAGTAGCCACCCTGGGAGCTTTTTATTCCTAGGATCTGACACTAATTAACTGTTTCTGGGAACATGCAGTTTTGTGACTTGCATACATTTTATGCCAGTTTTCACTGCTGCTAAGAATTTACTGGCTTCTGCAAATACTACTTCCATCTTGGTCTTTTTTTTTTTTTTTTTTTTAATTTTTATTTTTTTTTCTCTCTCTCTGAAAAGCACACTGCTGGCTCATGTTCTCATTAGAAGAGAAGTGGCAAAGTAGAACAAGTATCTCAGCTTCCCTAGGCATTAAAGGACTATGTCTGGTGTGTTTCCTGGAGACAAGTATTTCTTGCTTCTTGTAAAAGTGCACAGTTTATGGGACTACCAGAAAGGTGGAGTGGCTCTTAGGATCTTTGTAGCTCTACTGTAGCTGCTTGCTCTTCATTCTGTGCCAGCTTTCTCTGGGAGTAGCCTCTTTCCAGCATATATTCAAGAATGTTCCTATATGTCTTGGTATTCTAGAAACTAGGATTTTATGTGGTTATTTTTTGTTTGTTTGCGAGGCAGTGATGTTCCAGCAGCTCCAACAAGGCATACAAGCCATAGACAAGAATGACAAAAGTCAGCAGAAGGGTTTTCCATGTATGTGTTTTGCAAGAAAATCACGGAAGGCTCACACATGTTTTCCAGAACTGCTGGAGTGACTTTGAGGTGGTTATAAAACAATAACATGTAAAAGAGTGTTGTGAGCCAAAAAAAATGAGTGTAATGGTGAAACTGCTGTAGCTTTATTCTTGTGTTACAGGTTTGCTTTTCTTGAGGAGCATGGATAGTGAAAAACAAAATCAAGGAAAGACAAGTTTTAGCCCTGAAACCTTTGATGTAGAAAAAAACCATGCAGAAAACCATGTGGTTATTGAGAAAGAATACAGTATGAGGTAAGGAATGTGTACTTAAGGCAGAGAATCAATAAGTAGTAAGAAAAGGCTGTTTTCTTCCTTAGAAGGTTTATCTTTATCAGGAGGTAACAAGGTAAGCACTTGGAATTGAAAGAATGTCCTTTTTCAGAAATCATGGAATTGAAATGGGATGGTACCTTGTGTTGGAAATGCCACCTTGTGTGCAAGTGCCACACTATCTCACATACAAATGATGGCGGCATCTTCTTGGTAAAGATTCATTTTGAGGAAATCCATACAGAGATCCTGTAAATAATGAGTAGAAGTTACTAAGAGGTGACAGAGAAAGAGAGTGCGGAATAAGCTTCTAACTTAATCTACTAGCTTCTGGGAATTGGACAGATATGTTATACAAGCTATTGTTTCCAATGGCCCAGCGTACAAAGTTACATTACACTTTCTGAGTTTATTTTCTTTGACTTAACTGTGGCAGTGAGTTCTACAGCTGAGCTGTGACTTTTGTAAAAGACAGTTCTTCCTGCTACCTGACAGTTTCATTAAATACCCCTTGCTCTTTTGTAATGATAAATAGCAAATAATTATTTTTGTTCCCCTTTTCCATCCTCTTTATGACGGTGTAGACAAAGTTACTTTTTTTTTTTTTTTTTTTTTCAAGTTGAAAATTCTGGTCCATCATCTTTCCCATTTTGGAATAATCTTGTACCTCTGATCATCTTTGCTATTTTCCATTTTTTCTAGTTTGCTCTTTTGAACACTGCACACAACATTTAACATGTTTTAGTATGAGTTTACAAAGAATCATAATGGTATTTTCTATGTTATTTTCAGTTCCATTCTCCAGACCACTGATAGTCTCTGAGCACAGTATGCATATAAAAATGGACATAATTTCAGAATTTCTATATTGACATCTTGTTTTTTGATGGCCTTAGTAATTACTTAAGAACTAATGTAAACTCTCTCCTTGTGTACACAGAGACATGTGCATGGTCGTTTTTATTAAGATCAAATTTCATCTGAGATTTTATAACCTAATTAATATCAAGAATTTTCCATTCCAGATTTCACTATCCCATATTTCTGTCTTCAGTGAACTTGATTTTTCCTTCCCTCTTCCTTCTTGATCCTTTTCTCATTCAACTCACTAATTCCAAACTCTTTTCCCCATTCACGGTTACAATTCTTTTCCTTTTTTTTTTTTTTTTTTTTTAGTTTTACACCCATTCAAATTCACTGACCTTCAGGAGTTACTCATGTTTTCACAGAATCACATAGAATCACAGAATTGTAGGGGCTGGAAGGGACCTCTAGAGATCATCAAGTCCAACCGCTCTGCCAAAGCAGGCTTGCTAGACCAGGTTGCACAGGTAGGCTTTGCTGTTTTTTTCAAGTTGTTTCATGTGGAAACACTTGAGTCTAAATATTCCCTCCATGTTAGCATTATTTACTTGCTCATCTCCATTTCATTGCCATTTCAAAAGTTAATTGCCAGCTTCCTAATAGATAAATGGTTAATCTCAGGTTGGCAGACATTGAATCTACTCATCTCAGACTCTACATCACTGAAATAATTTGTTGCAGACTGGTTGGCATATTTATTTGCTGACTGACATGTAAATATTTAATTGTTGAATTCACTAACAATTAACTGTATCAAATGAAAATGTTGAATGGCTTTTAATTTTCATATCAGTTTGATTTTCACTTTTGTCTGCATTCTGCTTCTTAAGAAGAGTTAGAAACCTCAGATATATAAAATCCAAGATGATTATTGAATCCTGGGACCTTTTAAAAAAGTCAGAAATATGCAATATGCTGATTATTTGAAAATACATAAAATACCTTCTCTGGTTCCTTTCAAACTTTTGTGCAAAAAATATCCCAGTTTGAGATGATGTTACAGTATTGAAATCAAAAGGCATTACAAATGGTACCAGAAATGACAGTGATGTTGCCCATCATTTCAGTTGCTTAGACCTTTGCTTAGCTTTGTTACTGGGAGGGATCACAGAATAACAGAGTGCTATAGGTTGGAAAGGACATCTCCTGATCTCTTGATCAAGCAGGGTCAACTAGAACAGGTTGCTCAGGACTATGTCTAGCCAGATTTTGAATGTCTTCATGGTTGGTTTGGCTGGGATTGGTTTTGCATTCAATTCTCTCTCTGCTGACTGTGAGGCAAGGTGGAAGAATGAGAGTGCAAGGAGGAAGGACTATCTGTAATATAGGATAGGGGAAGATGAGAGATAGGAAAGGAATGAAATCTTTGTATGTATAGAAGTGGAGTCTATAGCTATGGATGTGGAAGAAGAAGGCAGAGGCATAATGCACAGGAAGAGCAGAGAGAGGATTCAGGACAAAAATAAACAGGAAAAACTATTCAAGAATATTTCCTATCCAGAACTTGTCAGGGAAACCAGAGGTACTAACCTGTACACTTCTTGTGGTCAGTGAACAGGCTTGAAATTTACTAGTTAAGGTGTACATCTAATCAATCTTCTATTGGCTGATCAATACATATGTACTATCTCCAGCACTTTTGCTGTTAGCTCAGTTGGAGAGGTATGTGCTGTGAGACCAGGAGTCCAAATACTTATGTATTACTGCTAGCATTAAGTCCAAAGAGCAGAAGTTTAATTTTTAGAGTCTTTACAAATCTGTGGGAAGCGTATTAAGATTATTCAGTCAAAAATCCAGATACGTGAAAATGCTGTCTCAATGTATGCACTTGCTCCTACTTTTGTCCTTTTTTTCTGTAAGTATTTTCAGCAGCCTTTAATGGTAAGATCAAACACAGGACTGGAAAGAGAAGACAGAACTGTCTGGCCCATACCTCAATGACTGCCAAAGGTGTCTTCTCTGAGAAAGAATCAGCTCTGTGTACCAGTTTTCTGTAGTACCTATGCCTTGTGCATTGCAGTAAATAGGGCAGGAGAATGTAGAAAAATAAGCAGTCCAAGAGTGTGACTCTTTCTGCCCTTACTAGAAACATCTTATGTGATATGACATATAACATTCCAGTTGAACAAAAATCCTGGCTTTCTCACACTCTGTGGATACCAGTGCAAGTCTGAGGATTTGTGGAAGAATAGAATTGTTAATTCTGGAAACTGAAGTAAATTTGACCAATCTAAAACTATTTAGCTTTGAACACTGAAAACAACAACAACAACAAAAAACAACAACAGAGTCTAAATCTCCCAAGTGGGATCATTTCCACAATTTTGTCTTTAGATCTCTCACCCATAAAGGTTTTCTTCCTTTCATACATACTGTAAAGAAGTGTAAATGCAGTTTGTGAACATAGCTAAAGGAAAAGAGTTCTCTATACATAGAATGTATATAATTTCTTTTGCTAATACAATGCATGGTGCTGAGTACTGATAAAAATCTTAATTCAATATGACTGTATCCAAATTTAGGTAGTTCACCTAAGTTTGTGTCACCCTCTGAAGGTGCTGGATTGTCTGATATTGATTACTGGGAGAGCAAAGATGACCAGTGCAAACCAGATATCTAAGTGTAGAAGTCTGTGGTGAGAGTGAAGATAAATAACTTCTGTGAACAAATATCCGTGCTTTGAGAATTTGTCGAACCATTTTCAGCTAAAATCTTTAAAATAATTTATGCTTGAGTTGTAAGTAATTTAAAGAAAAGGTCTTGTACTGTGTTTGGTAATGTAACTGAAGAAATTGCTCTCTTCTACATTTACAGACTAATGAGCAAATAAGGGTGGAAATAAAAAAAAAAAAAAAGAATTTCAGTTATGTAGAAGTAAGCTTGTTGTAAGTAAGCTTACAGTTGTTACAGTAAGCAAGATCAAAATGTTTCAGCTTTTTGATTTTGATGATGTGGCAGGTATCTTAGGCCTACAGTCTACAGACACATTCCTTCATATAGTTGTACAACATTAGAAATGATCAGTTTATTTGTTGATGTTAAAACATAAAAAATCAGTATATTGACTACTGTGTATAGCACACAAAGAGTCTGTGACTAGTACAGCCTGCGACTAGCAGTGTATGTTACATATGGGCTGAATATCATGTCTGATGATGGAGAAAGTCTGTTTGTGTCTAATACCGTTCCCTAGAGAAATTGTTCAAGAGCTGTTCATCCTTGTGGAAAGATTACTCTGATATCAGTGAGACTTATCTGCTGTGTAAGTGCCAGTTGAGTTGTAAAGCTTCTCTAGGGCATTTTATCAGGTTTTCTTACTCAGCAACAGTGGTGTCTATGAGAAGGGAAAGAGCCAAGAAAATTGGTTCTTCCAATTAAATCCATAAATCTGGTATTTTTATTTATTCATTTTAAAAATATTTTTTAGTGTGATGCTAAGTACAGCCAACTCTCCTCTTCTTTGTTATCATACGGGTATGGAAACATATAATGTTTCCATTTTATTTAGTTTAGCATGTTTGTTCTCTTCATTAATGCTGAATCTTACTTCAGAGGGGGAAAAAAAAAAGGACGTGCTAAAAAGGATCTCCATTTAAATAATTGGTTTTCTTGTGCTTATGCCAACAGTTTCTTCTTGGAAATTCTTCAAATTCTGTCATGAGACAGATTTATATGTGGGCTATTCACATATGTTTCAGCGAGAGTTTCTCACTTTTATCTTACAAAAGAATTTGACCTCTAGGTTTTGTCTCTCTTAGGAATAGTTTAGGAATATTAGCTGTACTATGCCCTGAAAATATTTCATGCCCATTGCTGCCTGACTGGTAGTAATTCAGAAACCACTTTGTAGGAGATTGAAAGTGGATTTTGTAATCCTTTTGAAATCTTTCCTTTTTTGATGTCTGTTTGCTAATCAAATTGAAAACAAAATGTAGAGAACGTCAAGACTGTTACAGTAAAACTTAGGGCTGTTAGCTAGTGGTTGAGAGTGGAAATGGAAATCAAAAGATAAAAGTTATGATCTAGCCAGATTTTGTCTATGGCTTGGCAAATATCCATTAGGACCCAAACTGTTCCTGGTGTTGTAATTGGAAGGGAGAAATACACATTTTTTTTACAGCTGTTTCTTCAACTACAAAATGAGGTGCTAATTTTCCCCATCTACTGGTTTGTGAGGGTTTTCAGATCTCTTTGATTTGCTTTGAGGGTAGGT
The DNA here is from genome assembly GCA_016647715.1 of Pavo muticus. Lineage (NCBI taxonomy): Eukaryota > Metazoa > Chordata > Aves > Galliformes > Phasianidae > Pavo > Pavo muticus. The sequence goes on from JACDJE010000392.1 coordinate 449,791, forward strand.
GGATTTCTGTTCCCCTTTGTATTACATTTTGTGTATTTTTGTACTTTTGTTCTATACATTGTTTTATATGTGTAACTGGATTGTTTGTGAGTCTTTTGCTGCTTGTGAAAGAAGGAATTATAATCAAGCTTTATGAAGGAGTTATTATAGTAGCATTTTTTTGTCCCTTTTGCTCTTAAATGTCTAAGAAGTTCCAGGGACAATGGAGAGAGTGATGTTGCTCTAAAACCTGGGGGAAGAAAGATGCGCTGTTGGAGTGATAATAAAGCTGAGGAAAGAAAAAGAAAAAAAAAAAAAAAAAGTAGTTAAATCACTTGATTTTTTTTCTTTCCCAGAATTGCACAGCTTCTTTTCCAGCTAGCAAAATAAACAATTAAAGGTGCTTCTGTTTGATATATTATTCAAGTTAATGAGCAAAAAGCACATTTGTTACTCTCACAGTGGAGCTGAGAGAAGAAAATCTGTTTCAAACTTGTCACTGTTTGATGCAAGACTTAGGATTAATATTCTTATTTCAGATCAAGAGTATCCCATTTCACTATAACAAGTTGCTATTTTATGAACTTATGTAATGTAGAAATCAGAGTGCTCACAAACAGGATTACATAAAAATAATGAAAGGTATGAAAAAAACCCAATTTAGTCATTTCTCATCTAGCTTGTATATACTAAGAAAATTCCCAACCCAGAATGCCTTGTAAAAATCTGTAACAAGCTTAAATGAAACAAAGAAAATGTACTATAGACTTGTCTATTTTTCAGACATATTTGGTTCTAGGAACTACAGTTCCTAGACTGTGAACTTCACTTTTTTTTTGTATTAATTGAGATTTCAAGTAGCTGTGCCTTTCATGGACTTACAAGCACCCTTATTATCAACATCTAAGCTCACACAAGCATAAGATGTACTCTTCAACATGGTTATCTTACTAGTTAAAGAATACACAGCCATGGCTGCCTCAGCCAGCAGTGGTTTTCAGATTTTCCTTTGGAAACAACCACTATAAAACACTTAATGTAATTTATGTGTAGAAAATGGAAAAAAAAAACACACCACACTTCTGTGTTCTAGTTACACAGATACTAGTTGAATGTTCAAAGTTTAATTCAAATTTAGATAATCTTCTGCATTTTTTATCCCATTAAGATGGGTGGAAATGAATAAAAACTATTCAGTGGCTAAAACTCAATATATATTGTGCTACTTAAATAATGATAGTATGACTATTTAAAATTATTTTTTAGTTTTAAGAAATGCTAGATTTCTGTCAATAACATCTGACTCGTAAGTCCTATCTCTGGAATCTCCTCCTGTTCCCAGACTGTTGATTTCTCGCTTGAGTGTAAAAGTCACCTTTAATTTTTTAATTTGCTTTGTATTAGAAAAAGTAATATCTAATCGAATGCATTTCTTTTCAGAAAATTTGTAGTATGCATCTGGTAAGGATGGAATTCCGTTTTTGAAACTCTTCCTTTCTCTGAACTATCTTGCTTTCTAGTGCTCTTTTTGTCATCTTCCCCCATTGGAAATCCTTCCATATTATAGTAATATTGTCTCTTGGCAACAAGGTTTGGGATTGTATTGGTCAACAGAGTTGAAAAACAAGTAATATTAATAACCTTAATTACCATGCTTATAGGCTAAATGGAATGGAAAGATTACTAATTCTTCTTCAGAATTTATAATAATTTATCTGCCAGCTGACCTGAAATATCTAGCCAGATCACTGTTATAAATGAGTGTCTGTTGCAAGTGTTTGCTTTGTGTGGGATAGAGATATTATTTATCATTAGTGCTTATTGATAATGGTGATTAGGCTGCAAAGTCCTACTTCTGTGGAGATGCTTACAGGCAGGAATTTTGCAGTAACTGCACCTGTGAGCTCCAGAAGATATGTAAAAGCACCTGAAATGTACCTGTCCTGTGATGTGGATCATTGGAACTGTCCTTGTTCCAGCTTCTCTTCAGCTTGGAGAAGCACACAGTCTGGATGGGAACTTCTCAGAATCACAGAATTGTAGGGGTTGGAAGGGACGTCTGGAGATCACCTAGTCCAAGCCTTGCTAAAGTAGGTTCCCTACAGCAGGTAACACAGGAAAGCGTCTGGGTGGATTTTGGATATCTCCGGAGAAGGAGACTCCATGATCTCTCTGGCAGCCTGTTCCAGTGCTCCGTCACCCTCAAATAATTCTTTTTCTCGTGTTAGTTTGGAATTTCCTATGCTCCAGTTTGTGCCCATTGCCCTTTGTCGAGTTGCTCGGCACTGATGAAGAGAGCCTGGCCCCATCTGCTTGACTCTCACCCATTAGATATTTATACGTATTGCTAAGATCTCCACTTAGACTTCTCTTCTCCAGGCTGAACAGGCCCAGGTCTCTCAACCTTTCTTTGTATAGAAGATGCCCCAGGCCCCTCATCATCTTTGTGGCCCTCCACTGGACTCTCTCTGGGAGATCCCTGCCTTTGTTGAACTGGAAAGCACAGAGCTGCACACCATATTTCAGATGTGGCCTCACCAGGGCAGAGTAGAGGAGGAAGATAGCCTCCCTCAATCTGCTGACCATGCTCTTTTTAATGCAGCTAGGGAGAACTTGGAGAATCATAGGCTGATAAAACTGTAGAAATTGTCAACTGTGCCTAACAGGCTTTGAATTGTTTCCCCTCTTTTTTTCTTAATATGTAGTAACATACCATGTAAATAAAATTTGTATTTAATATGTCTTTGTCTGAGTGGCTTTTTTGTTGTTGTTGCTTTGTAAGAGGTACCTAAGGTTTACTGTATGGAGTAATTGAAATATATTTGCACTGTCTGCAACCCCCTAACTTTTATGCAAGTTTAACAGCAAAGTATTGGTCTCATTGATCCCTTAATTAGGGGTAACTGTTAAATGTTACTGAGAGTGGGGAACTATCAAGCAAAATGCTCCTTGTTATAATCCCAGAAACATGTATTTGTGTGCAAGGTAAAAGGGTATAAACCAAAAGGTGTAACAGCATTTCAACATAAGAAGCCCAGGGAAAGTAATCACTGTCATATAAAAGCAGAGCTGGGCATAATCTACAGTACTAATGCTTTTTATATGTAGGTTACTGTATGTGAAATGCTACAGTAATTGCCTCCTTAAAGTATTATCTTGATTTTTCATGTAAAAACCAAGCTGTACACAGTAGAATGAATAGACTCAAATGGTCTTTTTTTTTCTTTTCTTTTTTTTTTCCCAGCACGTCTGTAGAAATCATGCCAATTATCTTTTGCTCTTAAGCTGAATTTAGTTGTTATTCAGCATGTTTCTATAGCATGTCTGGTGGTGTCACAGAGGATTTCCATCCAGAGACAGTGCGCTTCTTTTTCTAGGGCTTATGTCAAAACTTAAGTTATTGAGAGAGAATTCTTCCACTGTATGGTGCTAGAGAATTCCTACTCTATTTGATTAACAGCCAGGTAAGCTTCTGAGGATTTACTGAGGAATTGCAATGGTCTGCTTGCTTTGGAGTGCTGCATCACTTGCATCTAATGTCGCCTGCAGATGGACAGCCCTGGAGTGCAGGCTGGAGAAATGACTCTTGCATGCAAGAAAGAGACTGGTAATCAGCAGTGTAAATGAGAATTAAGAAAACACATTTCAAGGGAGCTTACCTACTTCTAATGAGCAACAAAGATTACAGCGTCCTCAGTAGAGATTTCCTCTCTTGAGGGTTAATATCCCAATGCAAATATCCAGGCCTGTGAGAGTGCTTGTGTTCATAAATCTGAGTAGGAGCCCAGGGATTCAGATCATGAGGTTCTTACACTTGCTCATGCAGATGAAACTAACTGGTAACAGATAGTAAGAATTAAGGGCTACCAAAATTTACTTCACCTGACGCTCTTCTCAAATTAAAGGATGTGTTCTGAATGGGACTTGGCATTTGAAAAAGAAAAGGTGACCTGGCAGTCATTCCCTTCTTCCTTCAGTTTTAGTTATCATACTGATTAGAAGCACTGTTAGGGTTAAAATCAGAAATATTGCTTTTTAAAGTGATTCTATCATCTCAATTATTTTAGGACTTAGGGTCTACCTTCTATTCATTTGTTCATTCTCAAAGTTCAAATGCAGCAGCCAAATGATAATTCAGTAGACTTTGTAAGGCTTTTCATCCCATGTCTGAGACCAAGCATGGGAAAGTCTGGTTGGGCATGCATTCTGGCAGACTGTGTTTGTGTGAACACAGCACAGCTGGAATGATGAAGCCTGTGCAGCAAATGTCTCACATCCAGCTGCCCAAGGGCAGGCAGAGATCATCTTCACAGCCTCTCCACAGCTGCCATGATTTCAGCCACTGTATCTGTGTCATCCTGTGTCTAATAATTGCACCAGAGGGCTGCAACATTCCTTGTGCAAGGAATCTTTGAGTCCTAACCCTGCAACTCACGAGGGAATTGCTTCCTACAGCTTGTCTCTGCCTTGGAGGATTGGTATTCTCTGAAGAGATCATTCTAGTTTTTTTTAAGATTAGAAAAACTTTTTTTTTT
>JACDJE010000392.1:454347-464347 GCA_016647715.1 Pavo muticus
ATTAACAAAATAGATATATATTTCACTTCCTGCCATCCTTTTTAGTTGGGAAAGAAAAGTATTCAGCTTTACTAATTGCTCTGCAGGGGCAAATAATTTATATATGAAGGATTGTTTAAAATAAAAGGGGCATTCTCCATCTTACTGTTCTCTAACTAGGCTCTAGATCACAGCTGTGATTGCTTTCCCTAGGGAAGCACCAAGCATGCCTTTAAACTGTAATGGATTTTAATTAAAAATAGCTAAATATGTACAACTTGAAGAATTGTTGTTTCTAAATGAGAAAAGATAATTGTTCTTCTCTCTGCTGCCTCTTGATGAGATATATGGTTGTGAATTTGATGTAATTGTTGTCTACTGGCAGGTGACGACTTGGAAGATAGCCTGTGAGTAAGTGTGTACTGAATGCATCCAGGCAGGATCCTGGCCCACGTTTTCCTGAAGTCAGTTGGAAGTTGAACTGTTGACTCCAAAGTCACAAAACTCTTTCTCTCCCCAGGAAAAACAAAATGCCAAAAAAACCTCCTACTCTTCTAGTCAGTGTGATAGTTTTAGAACAGATAATATTATGGACAAACTAAGAAATTGAATGCATAATTTTTATCCCTGACATGTAACATACACATTAAACTCTTTATTTTCAGTTTTCCCTTAGTAATGCAACATGTAATGCAATATGCATTTTAAAGGCCCATAAATACTCATAATCAGTCTCTTCTAAATTGTAAAGCATTCTACTGCTCAAGGTGGCACAGAACTCCCACTGCATCAGCACTCTCCAGGAGATGCAGACAAGTTCAGGGAATACAGAATTATATATTCTTATCACTCCACCTGAGGTCATATCTGTTAGTGGTAGAGGTTGTTAGGCCATTATCAGCCACTGATTCTTCTCCAGCTGTGAGAATAATTTGGATTCAGAGAGGAAACATAAACTGATCTCCTTTCACTCATCCACCAAGTTTAATAGGATTTGTCTTCTCTGTACCATGGGCTGGTCCACTGATACACCAGTGTTACTGTAACAAGTGTATTATTTTTTAATTTCCTTTTCTGTTAACTTATCAACCCTGTTGTGACTTACAGTTGTGATTTTAAGCTGATTTAAGACAGCTGGGAAACCCACATTGACTTCTTTGGCTTTCAGATAGACTTCTAGGCACAGACTCACATCATTTAAAGGCTGACACTGCTGGAGCAGACTCCAAAAAGGATTTCCTTTCATAAGCAAGACGTTTCCTAAGCCTTCAGAATAAAAACCATATCAGTTGCTCTTAAAGCACATATCATATACATTTATTTCTAAACAGTTATGTTTTGCTGGCTGTGAGCATACGCCCTGTTACTTCTCTTAATTTATATATTTTTTTACATAATATATTTTTTGCACATAATATTTTTGGTTCATGCTCTATTGTTATTGTATAGTTAATGCGTTGTGCACATTGTTATTGTAGCTGTTGCTTACATACTAAATAATATAAATGAGAGAACTACAAAAAATCTTGAGTAACACCGTGAAGGAAATACGTATAAGCAATCAAGCAGGGCAAATAGAGATGCTTCTCCCAAACATCTCTGAAAAGTTCGCATAAAATTCCTCTTTTCTCATGTTCTGATTTCTACACACTGCCATTTAATGAAAATTCATGCAAGTTAAGTTTTGTTCTTTCTAGTGTTCATGGAAAGTGAATTTCAGGCTCACAGCCAAGATACATTTAATCATGAAACAAAATTAGTTTAATCTTGGAACTAAATTTGTTTGGGGAAGAATTAGAATTATACAACTTAATGTAATCAGGGAGCAAAAAAAAATAGTCTGCTCTAGGTGGCTTCAGATAATGGCAAATCATGTGTGTTGCTATAGGCACAGTAGGCAACTTTTAAAAATGAACCAGCAGATTCCACAGTTGTACAGTTCCAAACATTTTGGAACTCCTGCAGGTACTTTGTCTTTCCATAAACTTGGGGGCAAGAGATACTGTACTGGGGAGCTTCTATATTTGTTTCTAATAATCTTTGATCTTGCCACAATTTTGGATTGGCTTGATCGAAACTTTGATTATTTGTTGGTTGGGTCATAATTACAGGACATTTCAGGTAAGTTTGTGAGGGTTTGTTCTTTGCAAAAGCATAGATCCAATAGCGTTGGCAGTTCTCACATGCTGTTTGAGACATGTATGTCTGGCTGCATTGTCAAACTCAGGACAAGTCAAACTGAGTAAGCCTTTCTAGAAACATGTTCTAAGGGAATACTTAGTACATTTGAAATCCAGAACTGATTTCTACTCTTACCTCATAAGAGCTGTTGTTACTATTTCTCAGTTACTTAGCCTCACTAGTAAGGGTTAATAATTCCAAAATGAAGCTCAGAAATGCTAAGGTGGAGAAATATGTAAGAGCTAAATTTTTGTAATATAATTAAATATATTTATTATTAAAGTCCTTTCTGAATGTAGGTATCAGTGACAAGAAAAATACAACTTCTGCTTTGGTGATAGATCTAATAAAAATGGTGAAAAGTTTTTTACAATAGGAACAAAACATTTTTTGCCACTTCTGGTACTTTACTTTTTTTAATTGTCGCTTTTTGAGAAATCATTATTGTATAGGGACCAGATATTGCAAATTCTAATCCTTAAAATGAAAAACAAACCAAAACAAAATCAACACACACAGTAATAAGTAGATGGAAATGTAGGGTGATGGTATAAAATGAAACTTGTTACTGTTTTAATCTGTCATGATACAAATAATATATCCATCCTTACAACAGCAAAGATGAAATAGCACGCAAATGACTACGATGAGCCAAGGTTGGCAGGCATCAATTGAGATTTTCTTCTGACTGGAGCTGGAAACTGGATAAAAAGTAGCGAGAATAAAGGACTTCGTAGAAGTGAGAAAGTATGAAAGAGTCGTGTTCATCAGGTTTATTAGGCATCGGGACTACAAAGTTAGATTTAAAACTAGTTTTAGAGGAGGATAGGGAAAGAATTTAATAACCTGTCTGCCTCCTATTTTTTTACCTAAGCCAGAAGGTTATGCAGGAGAAAACCTTGAAGTGATTAAAGAAGAGGCTAATTGGTCTGTGCAGGCTTCAGCTGCTGGCAGAGTAAAATCAGAAGCCAACTTTATAAATTGAAAAAATAGGGAGGATCGAACAAGTTTTGGTAAACTTTAAACTCATGTAAAGCTTCATATGTTAAGTGGGTGAAGAAGAATCTGAGGAGGAACTAAAGAGGTGACATTTATGTAGTTAATGAACAAAAATTCTGAATAGCAGCATACTGAATATATTAGAGTTGGAGAACGTTTGCAGTCATAAGTATCAGAAAAGAGAGGACCGAAAAAGGCAAGATATGAAATGGTGAATGATTTCCCTGTGAATAGTAGGATAAAGATCAACAGTTTAAAGCTGTGCAGGAGGTAACATTTGGATCCAGTTTGAATATGCTGCTGTAAAGAAAACATTGAATAAAAAGTGATTCCCAAGGTAATGACTTATCTGACCTTGGGCAATGAACCAATTCTTTGTGTTGGAGAGGATATTCATAAAAAGGAGTAGAAAAAAGACTTAAAAAAAAAAAAAACAAAAAAAAACAAGGAGAGGAAATAAATGGTATGTATTTAGTGGAAAGACAATCAAGTAAATCAAGAAAAGTGATGGTGGTATACAAACACAAAACGACTAATGTTGGTACAATTAGATGTGGCTAGCATGGAGAACAGCAGATGGGAAACTTTCTTTGCAGACAGTCCCTGGGTGGAGTGAAGAGCTCTAAGCTATATTTCTGAATTGCTTCCATCCTCTTCTTCCCTTGCCTTCTTAGAGCATGCATACAGGACAAACAGGAAAATCTGTCAGCCTAATGAGAGATTTTTAGCCATCACAGTGCTTCAGCTGCAGAATTTTGAACAAATTGATGGCTGATTTTAGGTGGGATGGCACAAGATTTCTTTGTGGAGGTCAAGAAGCTAAAATTTTGACAGGAACGGTGATGAAATAATTTAGCGCCTCAGCTGTGTGGGTGCAGATGGTCATCCACATGGGGGATATTTTTCCAGCAGGTTATTGAGTCAGTGAAGCTGGCTGCCTGCAGTTTGGCAGTTGTCCATTAATATGTAAAACAAAATTTTGGACTGTGCAAAATTGGGTGTTGAAGTCCATTTTATGTTTTGCCAGGTTTGCTTTAGTACCTTGTGGTCTTGAATGATAGAAGGATTAAGAAAAGGAATTCTAGCATTGGCACAATAGTTGATAATCTATTGGCAACTACATTTTTGGGGAGACTTCACTGTTCCCACTTAGATGGGATGGGATTTTTTTTGTTTGTTTATTTCTACAGAAAGCATGCAGTAATGAACAGAGAGCGACTTGCATGACTATTCCTAGTGTTTTTTGGTTTTTGCTAGTAGGCCCTATGTAGAAATCTGTGGAATTGCAGTTAATCCTATTCCGGTTCCTGAGCTGTGGTTTTGGACACCATGCTCATGTTTAAAAAAAGTAATAGCGCAAAGGACCCACCACTTCTGATAGATTCAGTTCAGTCAGTTTCTAGTGCTAACGTAGCAGGGAAGCAGTAAGAAGTGCTATCCAAGCAATGGAAAAGAAAGTTGTTGAGGTAAGAAAGATGAGTTTAGTGGCTGAACAGAGAAATGCATCTGCTTAGCTAATGGGCGATTTTCATCAGGCCAAATCATTTCCAGTTAGAGTCATGCTGACTTAAAAACAATTCCATGAGAAAGAAAGTCTCCTTAGTGATTGCCTTTCTCTGGGTGATCACGTACCCCACAGCTGCTACCATACAGGAGTTCACATAACACAGACTTAATGTGGAGGATAGAAAGTGTCATCTCTGCATATCTTATCTAGTAGGTTAGTCATATCCAGTCTTGTGCTCCGCAACCAGATCTAGAAGTCTCTTCCATTATGCTTTACTTCTCCACAAAAGCTATCTCTCTTCCCTCATCTCAGTCTACGCTCCTTTTCTTTACCCCATTTTTCACATAGAAGACAAACACTGAGTTCTGGTTTTCTGAATGCCACACAGAGAGCTGCAGACCTCAAAGCTGCACCCATATTACATGTCTGCAATTCTTCTATTGAATATATATCTTTGGTAGCTGACCTCAAAGATGAAACTGCTTTCTTCCTCGTGGTAAGAATCAAGAAAGATTAAAATGGGATCAACAGAGGATCCACCCAGGAATGTCTAGTAGCTGGCAGCTATGAGGACCTCCAGGGTTTGGAAGAAAAGAGAAAAGAATTGGTGGTAGAAAGGAGAAGCAACATAGCAAAGAGAATGTATTCCTTTACAGTATATATTAATCGATTCTGGCTGAAATTAGTTGAGTTTTACATTTTGGATTATTCATTCCATTTTGGTGCTAAAAATTTCTAAGGATGGTTAGAATCCAGATGTGAATTTTTCTGAAAAATCCTAAGCTAAATTTATTTGATGATTCATCAGGAAATATCTTTTATCCCTTTCAAACATTAAGAATTGTTGAGCGTAGATAAAACTCAAAAAGCACTGAATCTTGCATTAACTAAAATGAGCACTGCTTCCAGGTTTTCCGAGCTCAGCATCTGAAGAAAGAACAACTGGCAGAACAAGCACCTGGAAAAGATTAAAGTGATCTTGATGGGAATAGAGAATGGCCTGATAAAATCTCCTTCAATGAGAAAATTATACACAGAACTTCCGTATTTCTCTTTGAGTTGACAAGACATAGGGAAAAAAAAAATGAAATGAAAATGAAATGAGAAGTGGGAGTTAATAGTACCAAGAAGGAAGGGGTTGAGGAAAAAAAAAAAGGTAAAAATGAATCTATAAAATTAATCCAACAATAAGAGAACTGGATAGAATAAGGAGGGTTGAGAAGGTACCCTATGAAAGGACTGTGAATGTGTTGTGAGGGAAAGATGACATGATGCACTATACTTTTTTTAGTACGTGCTACTCTGGTGAAGACAAAAAAAAAAAAAATTGTGAGACAGGAAAATATATTCTCATCTCTGGTTTCCAGCTGGCTAAAAGCACATGTTCCATAGTAGAATGAAAACTAAAATCAGCTAAATTTGAAACCCAGCAGCAACTCCACAAAGTCCTGGAAAGTCATCAGGAAGTTTTTGCAGTAGATTTGGGACCTGAATATTCTAGTCAAGGCAAAGAAAAATCCCAGTGTATTATTTGCAGCACACTAATTATGTAGATTTAATTTAAGATAAAGTTCTCAATCTACTTATGCCACTGTATTTCCAGTGCTTGCATTGAGACAGTAACTAGAGATTGATTCTAAAATTTTGTGATGGTGTTTCTACGTCTTCAAACAGAAACATTGCTGTGCAAACTACTTGCCTGTAGTCTGTCTTATTTTTGTGCTCTTTGGAAGTTTATGAGCCTGGCTAAATGAAAAAGAAGAAAATAAAGCACAAAAGGCATGTGAATGTAGCATTATTATGGTGCTTACAGCTCCTTAGTTTTGTACCCCATTGTGCACCCAAGCCTTTTTATTTCCTCTTCTGGAGCTTGGAATTCTGTATTTATTAGCACTCCTTTCCAACCCCCCCAACACTTTCCCACTGTCTGTAGCCTCCAATAATTTACTATCTTAAGGTCATTGTACTGCTTGCTTACAGAACTCCCATTTCTGTGTCACTGGTAAATTTGATCACACTTGAAAGTATAGCAAATAAACACCTGACAAAAGAAGAAACTCATTAACAGTCTTCATTTCCTATGCAGCTACCCAAGCAAGCAAGGCATACATGAGATTTCTGGCAGGAATACAAAGGGACTGTGCTTGAAGACTGACAATTAAAACTTTCTTAGGAAGCAGGATTTCCTCCTTGTTTCAGCCGTGCACTGGGAGAGTGAAAACAATTCCCTGGACCACCTGTGGTTACTCCACACAGACAGTCCGGGGAGTACGGTATGAAAACACCTGCCAAGCGTCAGTCTCTGAGCAGGAGTCTAACATACTTGGGAGGCTTCTTGCTCATTGCAGCACTCAGCATCCAGCTGAACTTTACTGAAATTGTTTACCATGGCCCTTTGGAGTGGATGTAAGGCAGGGACAGAAGATGAAGAGGCTGCTTTGCTATGAGGTGGCACTGGTACATCAGGCCTAGCACTGAGCGCCCACAGACTTTCCACCTTTTTGTTAGATTACACAAAGAAGTTTTTAATCTTGTTTCCATGGAAGAGGAGAGAAACAATTGGGTTTCCCTAATCCAAATGGTAGATCTATACTTTTGGATGGCCAGCTGTCTTCAGAACAGTGGTTCTGCTGTTGCTAGCTATAGCTGTCCCCAGCTGGTGTGATGTGATGCTTCTGCCTGTGCAGACCATAGGACAGGTAGGAGGTATGTTTCCTTGAGACACGTTCAACAGAGGCACCTATGACTGCAGCCAACAGGTTAGTCCAATTCCAGGTCACCAACCCATTCCCTACCCACATCCATCACGAGCTGGTCTGTTGTCTTCATGGTACACCATACTTACAAGATAGAAGGATTTGTTTCATAGAGAGAAGATTTAAAGAGAAAGTTTACCTCTTTTCTCCCATTTCCTTTTCCCTTCCAGAAATCCAGATGCTCTTCTACCACAGTGCTGGCATCATGTGTATTCCTGATTCATTTTCAGGACTTTTGCAAAGAGCAGGAGAGCCCCTGGTGCAGTGTCAAAACTGTGGCAAGACAAGAAATAAAACATTAGAGAGATGCTTGGTGGCTTTGGAGATTCAGGGTTAACGTTGCTAATGCTGATCCATGAAAAGGATTATTACAGATGTGCAAAGAAATTGTGACTGATTGTTCCTTCCGCTGAGGTTTGTTTTACTTTTTTTTTTTTTCCTTTTATTCTTATATTTTTTCTTAGTGTGATGACTGTCAAATTCTCCAAAGCTAGAAAATCTGCTGTTATGACTATCTAATGTTAATCTCCTGGGTAGATGTATTATGATACTGTCAAGTAATCATTTACTTTTACTTATACAAAAAAAAAAAAATATGCTTCTCTCACTGCACAACATGGATGATGAGTTCCAAGTGAATTAGAATTATGCAGTGAATAAGGTTGCTTGCAGTGTTTACACTTTATTTCTCTTAGAAGCTGCAAAGGGAGTGTAGAACCAATGTGAGGCTGACAGGAGAAGGACAGATGAATGTCAGACTCCAGAGCTCAGCTCTACTATTTCCCATTCTACTGTTTGTCTAAGCTCTTTCATGTGATGTTGGGCAATAACTTAGTCTGATCATCTTAGAAGTTGGCTGCTGTTGTGTGTTTCTCACAATCAATTTACAGTCAGACTGGGAGGAGATGAAAGTGCCACTAACGCTTTTAGGAGAGAGATTTCAAGCTGATACAGTGAAATCTAGGTGATGACACAAAAAATAAAAAATAAAAAATAAGGAAGACTCAGGAAGATTTTAAGATTAAGAAATACTTTTTAAAATATTATTTTTTTTCCCTTCTTACTTATCTTGTGTCTGTAGCTTGTTGCTTAAAGCATGCATTATTATTACTGATAACTGACTAACCTTTGGGCTCTTTTTAAAGAGAAAAGCAAAAAAAAAAAAAAAGCACTTGTGGGCATCCTTTTTTTAATTAAAGACTATTTATGTTAAAAATTTCTCTTATATTAATATTTATTAATATTTTCTCTGTGTACTTAGTTGATGAGTAGATAAATGTGATTAAGGAATGGTGTTAGCTATACAACTTCCATAAAGAAAATGATTATCTGTAGAAGTGTTTACAAATAAATATGCATTAGCTGTTGAGTCCTTGGGACCAGACTAAAGCTAAGACAAAATAACTTCATAAAATGAAAGTAGAGCGAAGATCTCATTTGTCAGGACCAACTACTTCACTCTATAGTCAGCTCCTGTTTTGCCACTCTACTTTTTGCTGCAGACATGACCACTGCAGGAATATCTGCTGCTGAGGTATTGGAAGGTCCAGTTTCCAACTGTTACATTGTGATGAATATTTTTGGCTTTTATTTGCGGAAAAAATTAGTCTTTGTTGACAGAGAGTGACTTTTCCAGCGATAGGTTGTCTTTGCAGTCACTTTAAAGTGGTCTTAAGCACTCAGTTGCATCATACTATGCTCTGAATTCAGATATTATAGAGAGTAAAACTGTTGAGTTGGGATAAAAGGAATAGATTAGGACTCTGAAGTAGATATTAAGCATGTACTTTCATGCCATTTAGAACTAATTCAAGAATATGGGATTTTACACCTACCTCCTGGCTCTGCTGCAGTAGCTGTGACAGCTTAGGAGCACCCAGTTTCAGAAGAGGGAAGTTTCCGAAGTTACTGGTCTGCAACTTATGTTTACTGCCTCTTTGGTGCTTATGTTGTCACTACTTGCCATATCAGGGCATTGATCGTAAACATATTTGCTTGAAATTGCCCTGAAAAAGGCTCAGACAGATAGGGAAGCTTCCCCCAACAGCCTGGAAACAGAGGAAGAAGTAGTTCCTTATGATCTACCAAGCTGAGTAGATGGGTTTAACATATGTCAAAATGTGGATAGAAAATATTGTGCTAGCAGGCATGACTGAATTTGGGACTGCAAATCTAACTGTTTAAGCAGGTGGGTATTCCTCATTTTGGCCATATTTATGACTGACTGTATCTAGGTTTTGGATAAGGCTTCACATTGTCAGTGTCTGCTCAGTGAGGAAAAGTCTGCCATGTTTCCAGTCTGGAGACAGAATGGTTTAAGTGAGCCAGCCTTTTCTGAGAAGGAAGCAGTAAAATCTTTTCCAAGGACCAGCTTGAAATGTAGTAAAATAGATATAGAGGGAAAGAGCACCAGAAACTCTCATGAACCTTGTGTCAGGACTTTGTTATCTAATTCTAACTGTTCAAAGCTGAAGCATCTATTTTGAACAAGCCAGGTAGCCTTCTTCTGTAACTAATGGAAAGAAACAAGAATTGCCATCAGGAACCAATATTACCGTGCCTATCTCACTGTTGTTGG
>JACDJE010000392.1:469347-482967 GCA_016647715.1 Pavo muticus
AGCAACAACAACCAAAAGATCACTTTTAGTTTATTTTCCAGTTTCACTAAAATGCCTTTTCAGCTCTGTATGTCCATCCCGTGCCCTTCAGTATATAGTTAACTATATCTTCTACTACTGAAAGATACCATGTTGGTACAGATTCACAGAATGGAGTTTTAGATCATCTAGACCCATCAGACTCCTGGAGATGCCTGGATTCTACAAGTTGCTTACGAGGTAAGCATTTTCTTTGATATTTACATTTTCATAATTCACAAATGACAAGAATAATTGTCACAGACACACAGAGAATTTGCCTGATTTCAGCTTCCAGCAACTGATTCTTTTTGTACCAACTAAGCCCTTAAAAATACTTCTTCTTCATGAAGATAGTATGATCTAATCAAGCCATGTCACAAATAATTTTTGGGTGAGATTTCCAAGTCACTTGCTGAAAGATCTTCTGTTGTTTCTGTGTCCCTCTTGTTTCTTTGACAATTGTCACAGAATCACAGTAAGGCTGAGGTTGTAAGGGACCTATGGAGGTCATCTTGTCCAGCTTTCCTGCTCCTGCAGGGTCAGCCAGACCACGCTGTCCAGGACAATGTCCAAACAGCTTATGAATGTTTGCAAGAATGGAGACATCACAACCTCTCTGGGCAACCTGTGCCAGTGCTCCATCATGCTCACAGTAAAAAATGCTTTTCCACATATTCAGATGCAACGTCTTGTATTCCAGTTTGTGCCTATTGTCTCTTCTGTCACAGGCACAATGACTGAATTCCATTAAAGACAGAAAGAGTAGTTCTCTTTTCAATGTATAAGTACGCAATATGCAATAGGGAATAAAAGGAACAAAATTGACACCTCTACTTCTGTGCATTACTCCCTGGTATCTATGACTTGAAGTCACTGTAGCTGGCCCTTTCCATGAATCTGTTACTGGGGACTGCTGCTCAGTTTGTTAATTATTGAGTCCTACATTCTTTCCATAACACAGTTCCCCAGTCTGTACCTCTAGTCTTTATATTAAAGTATATGATAAACTATAGTGACTTGCTAGTACATGACCTCATATTAATCGTACTATAGATAGGAAAACCTAGGCTTGGGTGCAGGAAATATGCTAGTGGTTCCTTCAAAAATTATATACAACTATTTCAGTAAAGGCCACAAGGTTTTCAGAAATGTCTTCTGTTGCAGTGGACTGGTGGTAACCCAAGCACAATATTTTTTGGAATTGCTTGCAGTCTGTCAGCACAGACTAAGTTATTGAGCAGGGACATGTGCTGAGACTGAATGGGCTGAAGTTTTCCATCTCCAGTGAGCTCCAGAGCCTGGGCAATTTATATGAGTGGCAGATCTGATTCTCAGAGAAAGTTCAAACTTATGCTAGCTCTATGACACACACACATACACACACACACACACACAAATTTGATGCTTTTTTCCTTCTGTACATTAGTACATGGCCAATACATAGCCTGGCCTCACTGAGAGAAACTACTAGACACATAGCCTGGCCTTACTGAGAGAAACTACTAGACAATCAGAAATGCAGAGTGAGGTTATATCACATTTATGCAATAGAGTTGTGTCACATTTTAGTAACTTTGGCCTTTGTACATTTTATTTATTTACTTGATATTGCAATAGTAATTTTGGTATTTATTTATACACTGGACATGAACATGCAAAATATAAATGTATATGTCCCAAACCCTGTGTACTAAATCCACAGGATTTAAAAGAAGGAAAATAATATAAAATGAGAGCATCAGCTAAGGCTTTCACTTCAGACTTAAATCATACCCTTTTATTTTGACAGTACAGGAGTTTGAGATTGATGTTACATGCCACATGTGGTACAATAAGTGCAAGAGAAAGATAAAGATGGAACTCTTTGTTATATTTTAACATTATTTTGTGCATTAGAAATGGGTAGACCTCTCAATGGCTGGTTTTGACTGGGAGTAGAGACCAAAATGCTGATGAACATGCAAGTATGCACACACAATTGGTTTCTCACTTGGTTATGTTAGCAATTTTTTGGTAAAGTATGCTGCAACACAGCATTTTCTATAACCAACTAAAATTTTTGAAGATGTTTGTTCAGCTTTGATAAGAGTTATGACTTATGATGTCATTGCACTAACTGAGTTTTTACTTTTTTGATTTTCACAATTTGAGGATTTTTTTTCCCTTCGGCTTTTTTTCTTCTTTTTTTTTTTTTGTTCTCTAATTCACGGGTTTCTTATATCTGTTAATCATTAGCTGATCAGAATTCTCTGTATTGCTGTTTTGTTTGGGGCCCAATGACTGATGCTTGCATCAAAATGTGTTACTGAGCTTCTTTGTGAGAATTAGTGGTATGACCTTTTTTTTCTTTTATTTTCTTTTTTTTTAAACCAACGAACTCCCAGGGTGGTGGAGTCACTGTCTCTGAAGGTGTTCAAGAAACATGTAGATGTGGCACTAAGGGACATGGTTTAGTAGTCATGGTGGGAATAGGTCAGTGGTTAGACTAGATGATCTTAGTGGTCTATTCCAACATTTATGATTATTCTAGGATTCTATGATCCAAATGGTGTGTACATATCTGAAACAGGAGGATTTAACTCTGTTTCTGATGTGGTCCCTGGCCTTTAAGTACTGATAGAATTCAAACCCATAGTCCAAAATTTCACTGTTATGCTATATGTATGAGCAGGACAGCACAAAACTACATGGGAAAGTAAATACTCTGTTGCTTCTGATGAAACTAAGGTTCACTCATAAAAAGAGTTTGTAGTACTGACCTTATGGAACCATGGTAAGAATCCACAGACAAAGAACAGTTGTCTTGGAAATGTATTTAAATCCTTACAAGTCAGTCCAATTGCAAATTGTCTTCACATGCCAGTTATTATCCAATAGGTGTTTTGTTTGTTTGTTTACTTGTTTAAGAATTAGAGATGATAAGGAGCCTGAAGAAATGTCCTTCTTTAAAAATAGTTATAAAATATGTTTTATTTATTCCCAACGTAGTTATTTTAACAGATGGTAGTCCAAAAAGTCTTAGGATGCTTTCAGAAAGGGTGCCAAATATGAGCACTTATGAATTTAATTTACCTTTCAGACAAGCCTTGAGAGACATTCTCAGAGTTAGTGGAGAGTGAATAATTAACACTTAGGTTTTAGTGTGATGTTTAATCAGACTAACCTTTCTAATCAGCCTGTGCTGAGTGATGCTGTTATAGCAAATTGATTGCCAATACAGAGAATGCTGTAGTGCCACATTCAGAACCTGGTGGCAGGGTAACGAAGCCAAGAAGCTGCTCGGGAAAGGGAGTGGTAAGAGAAGAGGGAAGGACGACATGCTTCCCAGAAGGCTGCCTGGCAACATCATCCCTCTTGATTCACACAGACTTTATAGCTCTTCAGAACTGGACAGGAGTTTTCTACTTCTGACATGTCTTTCATCTCAAAGAACTGTCCTTGAAAATCTTTAGGATGTTAATTCATAAGCTCCTTGCTGTTTTGATGGTAGGCTTGTCTTCTTCATCAAGGAAAAACACTTCTATTCGACTGGTGAGCACATAGGAGACAAAACCCTTGAGCAAAGACTAAAACATTCTGCATTATAAACAGTCTTCAGTGTGATTTCATCCTTTCTGTCTTCACTGATATCAATCATTAGTCTTCTGTAGAGACTTTTTTGCAGTGCTTGATAAGGCAAGAGTTAACTGGAATATCAGAGGCTTTTAGCAGAATAGAAAGTTCTGAGAAAAAGATCAGTACTTGAAGTAAGAAACTCAGAAATTGGTGTTTGCAAAATATTTGGCAGTCTTAAGGAAACTGTTACTATCTCATGATACCAGTATCCAGAATTCACCTTGTAATTGATTTTAAACAAGTCTGCTTGAACTTGGAAAAGCAGGACATTAAAGATGAAAGATTGTCTAGGTCTATATCTTTTTCAAAGAATTTTTCTTTGTATCTCATGCTACTTAGATGTGGGGGAGAATGTATCTTCCAGATAAAAGAACTTGACCTATTTAATTCATGATATTTCATGTCCCTGTCATTCTTTCGTGATGATGTGCATTTCATTCATGTGCATGTAGTGGATGACAAATGGTATAGCTACAGCATGCAATTATCTTTACATCCCAGCAAAAACAGACTCCACAACAAAGTGTGAGAGGAATGATGCAATGCAACAGTCCAGTTATCTTCCACAGCAAAGTGCATTAGATTTTGTGTGACAGATCAAAGTCGGGTCTGTATCAGCAATTGTAAAGCACAATGTTCTGTCCTACCCTACCTGGTAGCTGTGCTTTATGGCAGTGGTTGGAGAGCAGGACATAACACAAGAACAGGAGTTAGATTCATTCATAGCAAATGAGTGGTTGCACTGAGAGCATGGCAAGCAACTGTTTCTACCACAGAAGCTGGACTGTAAAGCCTGAGACAGATGTAATTGTGCAGAATAGCAAGAAAATGTCAGAATCAAAACAACTGCATGGCATGGTTTGATGTAGTAATGATTTGGCTATCCATTACTCTTTTTTTCTTGACACAAGCAGCAGTGGCTGCATAATGCAGCACAACATAGCAGTGCCTGCCCTTCATGGCAGTGCAGGCATTGCACTGCAATAATTCTTTTTGCTTTGCTTTCCATACACTGATCATTACTTCTCTTTCAGGCACTTTCTCATTGTTTCACTGATTCCACTCAGCTGGTACTCATCCTTTATAGATGGAAAAACAAAAGTGAAGAGTGGTTCCATATTCATTTTACAACTTCATCATTTTTTCTGTATGTAGCAATGTTACATCCCATTCACAAAAGAATCATAGAATGGCTTAGGTTGGAAGGGACCTTAAAGACTGTCTAGTTCCAGCCCCTCTGCCATGGTCAGGGCTGCCCACCACCAGCTCAGGCTGCCCAGGGCCCCATCCAACCTCGCCTTGAGTGCCTCCATGGATGGGGCACCACAGCTGCTCTGGGCATCTTGTACCAGTGCCTCACCACTCTGTGAGTAAAGGATTTCTACCTAACAACTAACATAATTTTCCCCTCTTTTAGTTTAAAGCCATCCCCTCTTGTCCTATCACTATCAGACTATATAAAAAGTCAGTCTCCATTCTGTTTATAAGATCCTCTCAAGTACTGGAAGTCCGGAATGAGGTCTCACCTCACAGAAACAAATTGTATGATAATAGTTAAGCAGTATAGTTTCTGCCTTACAGATATTTACACAGAATGTTCATTAACTTGTCAGCAGAGTATCTAGAAACTGAAAAATCTTTACACAAGAGAAAGTGAAGACTGGAGATACCTCTCAAAGTAGATCAGTCTTCTAATTATTTCACAAGTTCTTTTTATTTTTCTCCTTAATACGGGACATCATTTTTTAGCTTTATCAATCTTGTATTTTCATATGCATAAAAATATTTTCAAAAGTCATGCAAAAATGTTCTATTCAGCATCTAGGTACAGAGACAGAATATAGATAGGAAAGTATGTAGTTTTTTCTCTTTTCAGAATCTACAGGCCACTGGTTAAATATTTTTTTTTGCTACTTAATAGTACAAAATAAAATACCTGCATATGAGATATGGTGTAAAATAGCAATCATTTCAGCACAAGCAGAATGAAAACTCAGGCAAAAAGTGCAAAAAAGCATAGTGTGTATTGAAGAGGTGCTAAAAAAAGCCTGTGAAATGGAAAATATCTGTTATTATATAGATAAAATAATATATGTTACAACACCCTAGAGAAGTAACCCATGTGTAAAACCAGGAAGGGAAACTACTTGCAGATAAAAGCTGTTTTGCTAAGCCCAGTGAAGGTTTAGCCCTATATTTGTGTGTGTGCTCTTGTGTTTATCCGTACAAGTCGCCAACGGAAATGACTTCTGTGTAAAGTGGAACAACAATTGTGTAAGATCATATCCTCAGGTTTTGGTCTTCGAGGCTGAATAAAGAAGTTTGGAGCTAAACCTGGGTGGAACCAATAATACAGTGGAACAGAACTCTCCACAGACAAGGTTTCACTCATAGACTATAGTAATTAATTTTAAACATGAACAAGATATTATTCAAAGTTTATCTTGGAATAAAATGGGAATAAAAAAAATAGAGGTTGGTAAAGAAATTGCATATTAATTTGGATAAAAATGTCATATAAGGAAGTTGAAGGTTACTTCCTATTTCCTGTGAAGGAAAATAATGTGAAACAAAATAAAGCATTTTGCTATGTACGTTAAGCCAGATGTTTACACTGGCTTGTTCATTATCACGTTCATTATTGCATTTATTTTGCATCGATTATTCATAATGATTGACTATGAATGTCTTCCTGTTTAGATTTTATGGATGGTTTATCCCTTACTATCTTCTACCATCCATAATGTTGTCTTTTTGGGGCATAATAATGATACACTTTATGAAATAAGAAACAGATAGATGACCTGATCTTTAAAATACTTCAAGAAAATAAAACCACCTTAAATGAAACTGCAAAAATAAATGTAACCTATTTCAATGACTTTAGAAACTGTTCTTAGTATTTCAATTAAAATAAAAGTTTCAGTATTTTAGATTCAATTAATAGTTTAATCGGTTTAAAATGTGACAGTAATAAACAGAACTTTTCATTGTTTTATTTATTTACTGTTACCTAGAGACTAATCACAGAACTTGTATTAGATAATTTTAGAAATAAAAGAAACCACACTAGGGGTAGGATTGAAATGACAATGATAAAAGGCTTGGGTATCAAAATTAAACATTCATACATCTGTTTCCATTAAGCTGACGAAAAACCTTTTCTAACATTAGATTGGCAGTCTGTCTTTCAACCATCTCTCTACCTATGAAACCAGAATTAGAAGTATATTTACCGTAACTCTGGTGATGAAAAATGTTATACTGTAAAAAAAAAACAAAACAAAACAACAAAACAAGGGCAAAGAGAGTAAGTAAGAGATGAAGCAAATTACTTCAGATTATTCACAAAACTGTTTTTCACAACACTAGGGACAAGGAGCTATTTAAATTACCTTGTTAAGTAACACAAAACTTAGAGCATTTTAGGAACTTTTGTTGTTCCTTGCCTAAAATAATAGATTTACAGTCAGTTTATGACCTTTCCAGCTTTTACGTACTCTGTTTGTCTTGCTTGTGTTCTGTTAAACAAGAAAAGTGTTGTGACCCATAATTGCAGGCAGATTCACAGCAGGTTTTGAGGATCTTTTTTTGCTGCGGTGTCCAAGCTATCTCCATCTGCTGCTGTCTTGTGTGCTTCCCACAGGGGGACCTGGCTAATTTTTCAGTCAATTAGCAGAAGGGTTGCTTTTGTTCTCCAAGTGCACCCCCCTGGGCTCCTCTTACACCCTGGACACAGCATTCAGATGCTGGGAGTTTTCAAAAAGCATATCATGTTATTTTTTTTCTGCTGACCTTTGTGACACTGTTGGACAAATGCTGGCTCTTGTAATCATAGACACCTAAATTAAACTGTGTAGACTAACTTTGGAATGTTTTTAATACAAATATTAATAATACATGTAGCAATATCTTTTCTTGAATGATTTCTGAAATCTTGTATGGAAGCCTAGTGTTACTTTTTTTTTCTTCAAGAAATAACCATTAGACGTACTAATACTTCATCATTATAATTATTTCCTATGTATTTTACCCTTGTAGTTAAGAAGTTTTCTAACAATTGCTGTCACTATGCATGTTCTAAGAAAGAACATTTAATTGTTGACTGCAAACCTCACACATCTCATTTCAGTGAAAAGTATTATACACTGAATGAAACAAAGAGCTTTATGTGGCAGATTTAATTGTGCACGTGCATGTTTATATCCTTGTGTAGGTAAAGGATGGATAATACAAACATTATATAGTGGTTGGATAATAACCTGATAGCGAGGCTCCTTGTGTATTCTTTGTGTTGCTTTCTATGAATTTTAATCAGGGTTTGGCAAACATGCACTCTTTGTAAGACAGAAATGCTGTTATTTCTCTATAATGAAATACTACCAGATCTCTGGAAAAAAAAAAAAAAAAAAAAAAAGTCAGTTTTTTCTTCTGGAAGAATATAGTTCGGCTAACAGAAAGCAATATGCTTTAAGCCCCCACTTTATGCACATTTCCTTGGGAATGCTATCTCGCCTAGGCATTCCCGAGCCTAATCGGCTTCAAGAAATTTTGAACATCAGTTTGCATATGATATTCTCCATGTCCTGTAGAGACCATTCTTTACAGTGAGAGCATATAGAATTATTTTAATTGCAATGCTGAGTGCTTTAACTCTGATTTCCATCTGTGATGCAAATGTGGATCAGCGAGGGTATTTTTCCTTCTCTTCAGTTCCACAATCAAGCTGCTACTCTTTGCAGTAGGATATCGAGTGAGTTCGTTTTCCAGTAACCTTTCATCTGCCCAGCCTCTTGGCTATATCTTTCTATAGCTAATAAATATACTTTTTCTCAGTGTTAAGCAATAAAATATTCACTGGGTCTGAGCTGGGGTTAACAGATTTCTGAAAATTTTATTGCGTGACAGCCTGTCCTGCATAATCCCCTCAGCTGTCTCATGTTCTGGGGCAGAAATGATCTTATGTGTCACTCTAATAGTCTAGAATTACACTTGTATCACTGTCACCAGCATATGGGGCTGTGTATACCCCTAGGCCCAGCTCCCTCTCTTTCACGGCATTTAAAATGATAACATTTGGCAAAGCCAGTTTTGACAGAAAGTGAACTCTCCTTTCCGCGTGTGTGACAAAGCTGGCCACCGGAGGCCTGACACTGAGCAGCCAATCATCGTACTCTTTACTGGGTAATGATCGCAGCTTTCGCTCCCCTTAATAACTGTCTCGGTGCGATGGGAGGCCTGAGTGCACGCCTGCACTTAATTATACAGTCTTCATCTTAAGTGCCTTATTCATGTGAGGGCTTTGGCTGTTCAGGCGGTAACATAGCTTTTCCTTTTTCCATGCCGCTGCAGCATACTGATTGCTGGACAGGCGATAGCAGAGGGAAAGACCTCAGGGAAGTCATGGGCAGGAAAGCAAAGCACTGTATATGCTCAAAAAGCAAAATAATTTTACAGAATTTATCATCATGATGAACCATCATAATACATCTCTGAATGTATTGCACTGCTAAAGGCAGCTGTTAAAGGCGGTATACCTCCTGTTTACAAAAGCTTGAGAGAAGAAACAAAAAGAACTCATTGCAAAAGAAAATAAATTAAAAAAAAAAAGAAGTAACTCTCTTAGTGTGAGGCCTGAAAGGTCATCTTTTAACACAAGCAAAATAAAATGTGGTACCTCAGCAACATGGTGCTCAGATGAGCCTCTTAGATACATCTGCTAAACTAGCAGGTAGACAATTCTGCAATGCAAAACTTGTGCAAATAGTTGTTCCGGGCAGCAGGTAAGACGGGGATGTAAGGAGGATGCTAGGCATTGCTAGGCAGATCAAATCCATATTTTTTTTTTCCCACCCTTTAAATTTTAATTCAGAATTTGAATTTGGAGAATATTTTCTTCTTAAAGTTTACTTTCATGGTTCTAAATTGTGCTTGCCAGGAAGCCTTGACTCATTTTCCCATTTCCCCTTTCCTTCTCCCATAATGCATCTTGTCTGAAGCTTGGATCATTCCCATTGGATGATTTTACTCAGCTGTGTTTTGGTCTGGTCTTAATGTGTATGAATTTCAGGCTAGCAATTAAATAAGAGGAGTACAGCCTTTTTCCTTTTTCCTTTTTCTTTTTTCTTTTTTCTTTTTTCTTTTTTCTTTCTTTTTTCTTTTTTCTTTTTTCTTTTTTCTTTNCCCCCCCAGTTTATTTCTTTATTTTTATCCATTGATCTTAGCACAATTTTATTTTCAACTATTTTCAGTATATTTGTACATAGCATTGTCTGACTTTGTCCATGCCAAGGAAATGACCCCTATCATTTTGCTTATTTCCAGGAACTGATTTTGGAAACATCTGGAGAGGCAGCTCATTTTTGTTCTGAAAAAGGAAGAGTTGTCTTTACTGAGCTGTTTTTCATTACTAACAGACAGTGAAATGAGCTCCAGAGCCAACTACTTTCAGGATCTCATTTGAACTTGGAAAAATGAGACATGTCCAGGATTATGACAGTTTCACAGAGGTCTGGCAAACTGAATAATCTCAAAAGGTGGAAGGATAAAAAAATTGTCCTAGAAAATTAACTTGCAAAGATGCTGAGTAATCATCTGAACTGTCTGAAATTTGATTTTAACCAAATTCCAGATCTTTTGTGTTTCAGACAATTCTTTTTCTACAATGGCAATCTCTTAGGGCTTACAACTGCACAATCTGAAACCCAATGATATGGCTGCATGAAGTGCAATGCTGAATGACCTCTTTTGTAGGACTATAGAGATCTCATTAACATTAATACCATTTGTGCAGAACCTTAGGACAGTGTGAAGCAGAGCCTTAAAAAACATGCATTCACCCACAGATGTGCACTGAAATTTTAAAGACGTGTACTGGATTGTTAGGGATATGCACACTGAATTTTAAGCAAATCCCTGAAGTTTCTAGTGCCACTGCTTAGCACTACTTTCTGTGCTATATGCACTGATTTTCATGAACAGTTTAATGCAACGGTATGAACTATCAGGCTGGCACAACTCAGCACATAATTCCACCCACTGATACACAAGCAATCCCTCTCTGCACACTCATTAGTTTTCCTTATTGTGATTAATAATCCTCAGCTAAATGGTGATTGTGAAACTAGCATATGCATGACTCTGAATGTAGATTTTCACTACAATGCTGCCCTGTCAAGCTTTGTACAATTTTTACTGTTATTGAGAACCAGATGATGACTTTAGACCATTGCCCTTTGTGATAAATTCAAATATTCCTTTGTCTTATAGTGGAGAAAGTGGTAACTTTAAGATTATGCATCCTGAACTTGTCCTTTCTATTACCTGGTGCCTGGTGTGTATGATCATGTGTGTGTTCATCTAGATATATGTAGGTGGCTCCAAAAGTAATGTCGCCTATTTATCTCCATGGAAACTACAACAGATACAAAAAGCACAATAATACTATTTGATAGAGAAAATTCTCAACTACAAAACACTATCTTTCAATACAGTCACAACTACACATTTTCACCAGCAATGAACAAGAGCCTGCATGTTGCACTTGTAAAAGTCTGCAAGACTGCCAAATGTGGCTTGTCTGTCATGTTGATGTTGCCACTGCTGAACTGCAGTACCCACTGACTCACTATGCTCACGTCCACTAGTTGATCTCAGCAAGTGTCAATGAATGTCAATGGATACAATTTTTTTCCTCAGGGAGGAATTCAATGCCACACCTTTGCTTCATCTGCACTTCCATGTCAGACACCAATTTGTCTGGGCACCTCTCTGCTGCAATCTGTCACATGCCAACAAAATGTAATGGAATACTGGTGGGAACATTCTACTGCCATACCAAATCTGCCTCTGATGTTGTGGGTGAGTATAACAAAATAAGAGGCATTACTTTCAGAGCAGTTCCTTGTAATTTTGGAAACAGTTTTTGAAAACTGGGTTTTCTAAAGAATCTTTGCTATGTGATATAATATCTCTGTCTTTTTCAGCAGCAAAATGGAGACCTTTTTTTCTTCATCTGCTTAGACAGTAAATGTTTACTTGGGGTCTATTGTTTACTACTATTTACTACATGAATGAATAGCACTTGGAAGCTTTTTAAAGTGTTAAGAGGAGGGAGAAGAATGTAAGGCAATTAGAATGAATTTTACACTCGTCTTTTTAATTTTGCTTTTTTCTGCTAGTTAGTATGGAAGCAAAAAAGTGGCCGAGAGGAAATGGAATAGTTTGGTTGGGTGTGCAGTCAGAAACCATATCGTTCAATGACATGTAATCAAAGTTACTATTTAAAGAACAACACAACACACTTGAAAGTGGATTATCAGAAAAAGCAAAAAGTAATAGTTTTTATATTAATGAATGATCAAACAAGGAATATAAATAATCCTCAGAAACAAAACATGAGATTATACAGACTTTCTACAAGCTAATTTTTAACTAGAATAATGGTAGGACGAGTAAGCAGTCATTTTTGGAATAATGAATTAGTAGGATAGTATACTATACTAACAGCTTGCCTTGGCTTCTACACACTGATGTAAACAATATCAAATACAAGGTTGTTGTAAATTCTTGTAAATATTGTGCCAGCCTTTTTGATCCTCTGTATACTGGGATTTCTTAAGCAAATGTAGCAGTTAACCAGGGTAATGTGATTGGTATTCACATTTGTGTATGAGTTAAATCCTTGTCCTGAAACGGATTAATCTCAGAAAGTTGTTCTCAGTTATCAAATATACTCATAGATTAACTTGTAACAAGAAATTATGTTACCAAAAGTTAGATAGACAAGATAAAAATGTTGTATAACAGTAGGAGAATATCCACTTGTGATTTCTTAGGTTTGTTGTATTTGATTGATACAGAATATGTCACAGTTTATCTATACCTTATGAGAATTCCTTTTGCTGGTATGTTGTATTCTGTTTGAACAAAAGTGACTGTCCAGGCCATAATAGGAATGATACTGGAGGAGAAATATAAACTGTATTAGGACCAGTTCAGATAGGGTAAAGTGATAGTCACTTGAGTCTAAAACAAGTGTATGATGTTGAATTGTGTATATGAAGCTGATGAACAAGGGGTATTATAAAGTCCAGTACTCTGTTTAAAAGGAAAAGTATGTGTAGAGCATAAAAATAAAAATGCTTTCTATGGCAGGAGACTGGGGTAACAACTGTGAGAAACTGTGAGAAACAACTATTAATATGACTGAAAATGTTTGGTATTGTTTATGCTTGTACAGAGTTTTATCACTGTTATGACAATTTAGTTTGTTACACCCTGGTTATTAAGAGAAGAGCATGAGTAATAAGGATTTTACTGGTCCAGGAAATAGAAGTGCTACAAACTGCAGTCTCAGACAGAAATATTTCTTTTGAGTCCTAGCTTATGGATATCAATATTCTTCAATAGAAAGTGAGAAGGATATTGCATAAAAATCTTAGGAAGAGGTAGAAGCAACAGCCTATTGGAATCTCAGTGATACTAAGACTGGAATTTATTTGTGTGTCATTAAGTCCACTCATGCCTTTAAAAATGTAGTGTAGGATATGCTGATAAAGTCTAAAGAAGCTGAGAAAGAGATATGTGAGAACCTCTGATTTTTTAAATTTTGTTTTTAAATTCAATTGTGTATCATTTCTAATTTTCTGGAAAACTTTTCACAATATTTTGTGGAATTTTTTTGATGCTCGGTTGACACCGAGACTCGACTCATGTTATGGTATTCCCATGAAAGTATCCATAGTCCTTTAAAAAAATAAAAAGTCAGATTAGCACAAAAAAGATCCCGTTAGTCTGAAATTTAGTATTAATATCAAAGTACGGTTGTGTTGGGGTGAGCAATTTACAACTATTTTTGTCTCATTCAGTGAAGGTGCTTAGCAACGTAATTCAGTACCGGTTCTTGCTATTCTGTTATCTTTTTCCAGGTCATGTCAACTCCAAAATGAATCTCAGCAAAGCAAAAAGCAAAAAGCAAAAAGA
>JACDJE010000392.1:482976-494872 GCA_016647715.1 Pavo muticus
AAAAAAAAAAAAAAAAAAAAAAAAAAAAGTCTTGAAGGAAGGAGGGGACCGATAAAAATAACTACACAGTTACAAGTTAAATTTGGGTCAAACCTGGGACAAAACTTCTAATATTTTAATGAATCAACCTGAATCCACCCACTGAATTTAGTATGACACACTTTCATGTGTCACTGGGTCTAAGCTAATATACTCTGCTGAAAGATGAAGCATATGGATTAGACTGCCTTGTGCTCATACCTCTGTTCTGGACTAGAGCTGACTTTTGTCTGGGAAGGCTGAGAATGGGCAGATTGAAGCTGGCTCTGTTTTTATCCATTCATGCAAACATGCCTTCTGAAAACTTTCAAGAACAGGAAATCATGTCTGTTACATCATGAAAAAAAAAGTGATACTATTTGGGTGCTCCAGACTAGAAGCCAATATTTATCTGGCAATATATTTGACAAAGCACAATCATATTTTGAATGGACCATGAAGATGACAAAAAATGTTATTAATTATTCAAGTAAAAATAAAATCAAAAAGGCAAAGGCTACATGAGAAAGAAGGGAAAAAAAATGAAAGGAACAGATAAATGCTTCCTAAATTAACATTACTCTTTCACCCATCTGGGAAACTGTACATGTCTTTCCAGCACCATGTGCATTTGCAGGAAGAAGAATAAGCAAACGGTAAACATCTGTGAAGGGGATAGGGCAGTTTTCAATTAAAGCAGACTTCAAGCATTCAGATCTGAGTTGGATTTCTTTAACCTGTGCTCTTCATGGTCAAAAAAGCACTATCACTCACTTCCTGGCAGAAAAGGTCACAATAAGTCTCTCAGCAGATCTTTGCAATTTTGCATGAGTAAAATCCAGGAGGAACAGACTGTCTTTTAAAGTATTATTTGCTGAAGTCTTCAGGACATTGCTGCTGTACAGCTGAGGGTCTGGCAACACTTATGTACTGGATGGGTGTGATCCTTCCTGTGATTCTTCTTGGGTAAACAAGCTCTTTGTGTCCAGGTAGATTTTCCATTTCTGTCTTTTCAGGTTTGAATAATCATAGAATTTTTAAAGATGTGCTTACGCTTCTGTCAGTGACTTTTACCTAATCTGAGGTTGAGAGACATGAGAGAGTGTTGCCTAATAATATGGAAAACCTTTCAGGCATTCAAAGCATTTCATCTGAATTTTTGGCTTCACTTTAGTTCAGAATGCAATGTGAAATGCAGAGGTCTTAAAAAGTACAAACTGAGCATCAGTAATTTCACTCAAGCTCATTCAGACTGAAGTTAGCAGGTTTCAAAGACCTTACCAAAGGCTTGTCTGATCCTATATTTGTGACTTAGTGCAGCATTCTAACCCACTTTCACACTCTCTGTAGCCAAATTAAGAGCGCTTAGACAATGATGGATGGCAAGTCTGCCACACTCTGACTTTAAAGAAGTTGAAATAAAGTACCAGCTGGAAAGAAATAATGGAAATGTGGATGGACTGTTCACTACACATGTAAATGTAAATAACACATGTGAGTGACAGTGGAACTGAAAAGAAACCCTTCACAATTTAAGTTTCCGCAGTCCTCATATAAAGTACTGAAATTCTAGGCTATAGACCAATACATTTCTTAACCAGAAAGGAAGTATTTCAAATATGCAAAGGGAGTTAGCATAAATCTATAATAGAAATATAAAGAGATAAAAGAATTGCTGTCTTTACAAGAACTTCTAGGTTGCCCTGCTTCAGCAGGTAAGTTGGACCAGATGACTTCCAGAGTTGCCTTCCAACCTCAGCCATGCTGTGATTCTGTGATTCTCAAATGTGGAAATTTAAACGCAGGACTCCGATAGCAAAAAAGAAGGAAACTCTTTTGAAGACAATAAACTTGCTTTTCGTTTACAATGGTGCAACATTGTAGGAGCAAGAAAAGGCATACCTCTGAAGGCCTTTGTACCTTCCCCCTCTATTGAGAATCACTCAATCACAGTGACTGTAATCATACCACTAGTCTACAGAAGAACCCAGAGGCTTTAATTTAGCCTAGTGTTAATATATGTAAGTGGCTTTGAAAGTAATGCCTCCTATTTACTTCCATGGAAACTACAACAGATACAAAGAGCACAATAACACTATTCAATAGAGAATATTCTCAGCTACAAAACACTAATTTTCAACATAATAACCACTATTAGCTATGCATTTTCACCAGTGATGAACAGGAGCCTGCATGCTGTGCTTGTTAACTCCGCACTAGAGGAGGTGACCCACTGTCACTCTTGCCAAGTGCTGAGATGCACCACCAACTCACTGTGCTTACATCCGCTGCTTGGTCTCCATAAACACTTAGCAAGTGACAGTGAATGTCAATAGATAAATTTTTTTCCACGTGGAGGAATTCAGTGCCACATAGTTGTTTCATTTGCACTTCCATGTTGGATGCCATTTTGTCAGACTGCCCCTCTGCTGCCATCTGTCACACAGCAACAAAATGTAAAGGAATGTTGGTGGGAAGGTTCAGCCTCTACTGCATACCACTAACATCCACCTCTGATATTGTGGGCCAACATAATAAAATAGGAGGCATTACTTTCAGAGCATTCTTTGTTCATTTGTCCAGTAAGAGCGACTGGCAGGTGATATGCTGGACTGCTGTGTCTGCTGCTCAGCTTGAGTGTGTATTGTCACCACCATCCTTCATTTTCAGCTGTAAGAACATTAAAGACAGGTTCCTGTTATATCATGGGTACTACACTGTTACTTCATGGTCTACCTGTTGCTAGGGGCCTTTGCTCTGAATTTGTATAAATGCATTTTTGTTTTGGATTAGAATAAGTGAAGTTACTGTAGATTTTCTGACACCATATGAGTGGGATCTAAATGTTCCTGCTAATTGTAATAATTTTAATTTAGTTGCAAAACTAAATATCCTACTCTGATGTCAGATATTCAGAAGAATGTGACATCTATTGACATAGCCAAACTCTCGATGAGAATTAGTCTGCAGTTATCTATATATCTTTCCAAAAAATAGTCTTGAACGTAATATGTGATAAGTGTTGGAAAGAAACAAAGAACCCAGAACTATCAAACTGGATCATCATTCTGAGTTGCTTAAAGTTTTCTGTGACTAAGAAAATCAAGCAAAACATCACTGTTTAATTTCACTGACATCAGAGGTGTTCCATGAAAGACTGAATTTATGCAGAAAGAGACAGACAAACCGAAAGACAAGACAAAGTGAGATAATGAGAAAAGACTGATAATCAGCAAGATAGATGGCATATCTAAAACCATAAATTCTTTCAGTTATGGAAATATGTATCTATACATAAACAATTCTACAATGTCTTAAATTTTAAGCTCTGAAAATCATCATCTGGAATATTTATATTTTCTACCAGAAAACCAACAAATGCTCAAGGTGCTTTATAAAAATTAATCTTCACAGACATCTGACCTTGAACAAGAGTTGACTGATTAGATTTGAATCCAGCTGGATAACAGCAACTCACTTATACAATCCCAGATTTTTTTTTTTTTTGTTATTATTATTTTTTATTTTTTTAATCCATAGCCTGCATCAGTTTTTAAAGTATGGCTTTAAAGACCACACTGCCATTGGAGAAAGAAAATATCTGGCATGTTTCAAAGTTCAGAGGGCATTACAGAACTATTTGGTATGTCTTTACTGATCTAAGACATTATGTTTTTCAAAAAAGCCAAAACAAGACCTGAATTACATTAGGAAGTACAGCTATCTGTCACAGGGACTCAGTATAGAAATTCATGATAAGGGAAGATTTATTTTTCATTCTATATTTAAATCATCTTCTTTTTTGAAAGTATAAATCTTATGTCAGTTTTCTGCCTTCTGTGCAAGTGGCTGTGATCAATTTATCTCTGCTTTGGTTCTGGACAAAGAGTATGCATCTGTTGCAAGTTCATTTGAATAACTCGATGCATGTATATCCTCATAAAACACTAATAGACACAGTGTAGCCACACTACACAGGCACACTAATATGTTTGCTAGATTGATCAATAATAAGATTGATCAGTCTTTTGCTTGGTCAAGTTAATCATGGTATTGATCAGCTAAGCAAACACATCACTTTCCTTGTGTACTATTGCTATAGAGGCTATCTTCCCCACCCCCATCAGCTGGAAACCAGGAGATTACTGAGAATGAAAAACAGCAGCATTTTCTACATTAAGTGGTCCTATTACTGCAGGCTCATCTTCTACAGATAACTATCGCATTTCATGATTAAAGAAGTTAGAATTTTTAATTCTGTCTTGCAAATCAGAGCGCCACTGTTAAAAACCTGGGAAAAATTCAGAATCTGTTTTTTTTCTGTGTATAAGATACTCAGCTCAGTCTTCTCCTCTAACTAGTTCCTCTTTCTGACATCATTAAATATTTGAGATTCCCTCATCCTATATGCATGCTCTGAGAGAATGTATCACTTTAGAGATTTTACGCTTTTTAAGAGAAATCTTTAATTGTAGAGAATGGTTTAAAGCAATTGGAGGATATGGGTCTAGAGGTGTATTATTAGCACAGTACTTGGAGATTTATCTTTGGAACTGTACAGCAAGGCACTCAATAGTATCAATTCAGCATTAAAGGAAATTTCACAGTTATATTCTTATACATGATGGCAAAAAAAGGCTCTTGAGGATCCAAATAGATGTATAATATTTAAGCTACACCTCTACACCTTTTACAGGGCTTGTTTACTTCTGCATCTTGCTTTGAAAGCCTGAGATTCTGCCAGTCTAACATGTCAAGATAATTGCTCTCAAACACTTTTTACAGCTTGAAGCACACTGTAATGTAAAGACTATTTTTTCGTACAAAGCCTTAAAAGAACTATTCTTCTGAAACTACAAAACAGCAATGGAAATGGTTGTTGTTTTCTGATGTGAATCTTAATGTAGATGGCAAAGAACTGAGGTCTTAAACCCAGACTTCTCCCTCTAACCATTATCAGTAGTTGGAGGAGGATATAAATAGTGGAAGTACTCACAAATACGGGTTTTTTCTATTGCATACTGTCAAGAATATATGTCCTTGAAAACCTAATATTAATAAAAAACACATAAGCAGATATTCACCTGTTGGAAAGTGGCTTTGCTCAATTCGTATATGTCCCACACAGTCCTTCATAGAGAATACCAAAATGTAGTTCTATAGCTTTAGTATTAGGGATGCAGACTCAGAGATTTCAAGGAAGTTATTTCTTAAAGACCTAGACTATAAAGTGCTGGGCTATAAAATCCTCAGCATATTGTATAATGTCATTTACATTTTTGGAAAGCTCATTTTTGCAGTGTTATAATTGGTAACTGGAAATAAAAAATCAAAAGTTTTGTCAGTTTTTCAACATTTAAAAATATCCAGCGCAAAACTGAAATTGAAAATCAGGAAAGTCTATATTTCCCACTGAAGTTAACTGAAATTGAGGTTATAGACGACCAGATCAGATCAGGGTGTTTGCTTGGCAAAGAAAAAATAACACCTTGAAGCCACTAGCAAATATAAAAATGCCAGACTAAATCAGTTTTTAAAAGCCAAAGCCTTGAATCTGTTTTAATAGATGCCACCAGGCTATTCCGGATAAATTCTGATTAGATAAGGGCGAGTCCCTAAGATCAAGGAATTTTTTTAGGGATTGGTGAATTACCTGATTTTTCTATGTGTAAAAGGAATGAGACTGAAAGCCTAGAGGCACAGACTTGTAGCCAGTCTTTAGAAGAGACAGAGTTCTCTTGCTGCCCTGTTTATGTACTTGAACTTTAACTGAAAAGATGAAAGAAGAGCTTCATCTGCATTTGTACAGCAGAGAGACTAATGACTGAACAACAGCTAAAGTGAGTATTTTCACAGAAATACTTTTTTTTATAAGTTGAAAGAAAATAACTTGCTAGTCTCAGTGCTTCATTTTTAATCTTTCCTTAACATTTTCTAATATCTTAAACAGAAAATGAAGCTGTTCAGTACATTGTATATGAGTTGGATACAGGACAAGAAATGGCTTCTTTAGTCTCTGACTGACACACAGGGATGATTTTTAAATACACCTTCCACAGACACGATGTTTTTTCCTTCTTGCACTGTGTGGCAACTGTCAAAAACATGGAGGGTCCAGGACTACAAAGAAGGTCATTTGTAATGAGGAGAGAAGGTGGAGTCTAAGCTGTGGGTGTCATACTGGCATTGCCAATAACTACAGCTTAAAGAAAGAAGGGTCATACTGCCGCAGGGCCCTGACTGTAAATGGTGCTTCTATTGCTTTAAAGACTAGATAATTTCATTCCACTTAAATCAGCAGACTAGGAATATATGTAATGATCTTCTCTTCACCCTCCAGGGTGTGAGCAAGAATGGTTCCAAGACCAAGTTTTCTGGCTGCCACAAAGATTTCAAAAGAAGAGTTTAAATCTGTGTGCAAGAATATTGGAGGTGCTATTAATGCTTTTTTTGAGCTTTAGGAATGCCCTTTGACATCCTCCATCTCTATTCCAAGAAAGTAATACAGCTATTTCAACTTAAATAACTGAAACCAATCCTTACTTTTGCAGCAAGTGTGAAGAGATGATTTTAACACTATGTTGCCCACATAAAGCAAAGTTTAGCAGCTGATGCAAGGAATATCTTGCCACAGTGCTCCTGATTTTTTTTTCTTTTGGTGTTTTTTTTGAGTGACAAGAAAGTTTATTTTATTTTTTATTTTATTTTAAACTTGGTGAGTTTTTGTATGCTTTCTTTATTTTAGAAATATATATATATATACATATATATACATCTTAGTCTATTATTAAGACTTTGGGATGTTGTCTCCACAGCATCTGCAATAGAAATTTTAGTTCTGCCTCTGCTTGGTTCTTCAAAATATGATTCAGGGGATGACAACTGGAAGCAATAGTTGTTTTTTATTAAATGAACTATTTCATCTTCATGTAGGATTGGCATTTCACTCAGGAGAAGCTGTAAATCATATTCATTAAATGTGGAATACTAGAAAGGTTTTTTAAAATGGTTCTAAACAATTATACCACTAGAATATTGAAGAAATATTTCATGGAAATAATACAAATTGGTTTATACTTTTTCATGTCTTCTTACTTATGGAAGTATTTATGTTGAGGAAAGACTCATCATTCACTTTAATTCATAAAACATTTCCTTATAGTTTTGCCTGAGATGTCTTCTGAGCAGCTGTAGAAGTGAATCCAGAATGATATATTTTCCAAAGCATTAGGAGAAGTACTGAAGCCTTGTTCATATCTTATGCAGTATGGATTGTTCTCTGTGGCCAGAAAACAGTTTTTCAAGAACCAGTTGCATAGAAGGAATATTTGGTATATTCTGAAACTTAAGTAGATTAGGGAAAAATGAAAAGCACGGTGTAAATATATTTATCACATCTTGCCACAAGTGAAAAGTGCTAGATCTTTGCTGATCCATAACAATTCTAAGCTGTGTTTTGACGTAGATTAAAGGATATTCTCTTAGTTTAATAATATTATTCTACTTATAGATTGAACTGTAATATTTCAGTGTTTCCCAAGCTAGTTGTGTAGCCTGAAGTACTCCAATGTATTGATTAATATTAGGAGAATCCATGAAAAAAAAAATATATATACATCTCCTTAAAGTGGTTTCCCAATATGTATTTTACACCATTCTTCTATTTTCACTCATGGATTCTCTCATTCCTTCAGAAAAACAAACAAACAAGCAAAAAAGACTCCTATGGAAACACAGTCCCAGGCTGCTCTTCTTGTGATTTTAACAAAATATTAACATACCACTTAAATTTCATTTTTTGGCCTTCATTAATAAGTAGTCATTTCTTGGATTTTCTTTTCTTCCTCTTGGAATAATCTGGATCTTAAAGTATTGTCACTGCTTCCTCCTCCAGCCCTCCATCCATCCCTTTCCTCCAGCCTCTCCCATTGTAACTAATTTTTGGAAGGCTTAGTGGCTAACTGGAGCCAGCTGTAGAGATTTTCCTCCCATGTGACAGTTTACTCTGTCTTAACCCACTATGCAAAAATTTCACAAGAAGATTCAGGCAGGAGCAGTGAGTAATCTTTGTAGTCTCCTACAGAAATTTCCCCAGATTGTTCTCTTTGCTTATTCTGTTTTTCAGCAAAGCAACCGCTAAAGAAACTACTGCCTCCTCTCAGATTAACCAGACATAGCTCCCAGTCAGTTTGTCATCTTAACTCTACGTTAGTTTTTTCCTATGGAAAGCATTTTTTCATGGCTGAGACATTTTTCTCATGGTATAACATAGTCTGAGCCCTCCATAGTGATGAATATTACATCTGGCTAGAGACCATTTGGCCACCTTCATGTAGAAGCTCCGGTTAGAAAATAAGGCTATACAAGTAACTCTTTTCGTTCTTGTCTAGGAAGAAGACTTTTTCATGGTACCTGTACACTCCCTCACTGCTTGCCGGTTGAATGGAATTGTGAGCATGTAATAATAATACATCTTCCTAGGCCTCAAAATAATCTACATATTTGTAAAGGATTATAAGTGCATAAATCCTCACAAAAAAAAAAATATATATATATATATCAGTATTATCAGATATTGTGTTGAGACGTCATAAATTCCTACTTTCTTAAATCTATCTGTAATTATGATGTTGAAACTAACAGTATCAGAGGAAAATGTGAAAATTTACTTTTTTATTGTCTTGAAAGCTACGAAATTTTACTTTTGTCAATGATTAAAGTCTTTTCATATTTCCTAAGATAATAAAAATATGAGTGCAATTATAAATAAAAATTCAAATATCTGAAATGAATGTATTTATAGTGACATATGGATTCTATATTATAAAGGGACAGTTGCTCGAGTTTCACATGGATCTGTTAATAACTTAATAACATACTGATGTCTATCAAATTTTTATACAATATAAACTGAGAGCAAGAAGATCTGCTCTGATCTGTTTAGCAAGAAAATACAATGCTTCAATGGTCATGCGTGCTTCCATGGAAAGTGGTGAGTATGATGAAGAGTATCCATGGGAGATACTTCTTGTTTGTAGAAATAGATAGGGTTCCTTCCACACGAGTCATAAGAAAACAATTGTGTCCCCAGAGAATTGAGTTTAAAGCCCAAAAGAGACAATTAAATCATCTAATATGACTTCTTATATATTACACTCCAAACAATCCAAACAATCATGTTTATATAAAAAATATCTATACCAAAGGCCCAAAGATCTCTGCTGGGTGGATCATTCACTACTGGTGTTAGTACAAGCCGGGCTACCTAGACTTTTGTGTGCAGGTAGCCAACTGTGAAGGGGGAGAAAGAAAGAATAGCATCAGTGGGTGTTTTCACTGGGGATTCCTGTTTTATTCCTCTTGCAGGGTCATTCTAGCAGTTATATATCCACTATGTTAAAATTTGTTGTCAAATTTCTAATTCAAATTTAAACTATTTCTGATTTTAGCTCATAGCCAATCTTTTTGTTTTTCGTACTTACATGGTGTAAGGCTGTAATCCTGTGATTTTTTTGGTGGTATTATAAGATTAATTGCAAATTGGGCTACCAGTGCAACAGATAACTTTTTTTTTTTTCATCATCCTTTACTCATCTTATTTAGGTTTGATGATTTAAAATTTTTATTCCTGCTAGGTGTGGTTTTTCATTTACTAATGGATTGACCATCAGTCAAACCATGCATATATTGTCAAGCCAATTAACTGGATTACTTGAATCAGGAATCAGAAATTATGAAAAATGACAGATAATGCAAGCATACTAAAGGGCTGTAACAGTGTCTCACATTGACATAACAACGTCAATCTGAAAGGCAATCAAATCTGTATATATATATTTAAAAGAATATCTGCATGCAGCTTTATCTTATTTGGCTACTTTGAAGAGTTATCTTTCTCTCCTGTCTGTTGGAGTTACATGATCATGATCTCCAATAAATAGAATGGGTTCAGAATCCAGTATAGTAGTTTAATGATGTTAAAACTGCACTTTTGATATAACTGCATTTACCTATCCACCCTCTTATTGTGTAAATATGGTGAGCTTGCTAAATTGCAAA
This sequence comes from Pavo muticus, assembly GCA_016647715.1. Taxonomy (NCBI): domain Eukaryota; kingdom Metazoa; phylum Chordata; class Aves; order Galliformes; family Phasianidae; genus Pavo; species Pavo muticus. The sequence continues at coordinate 493,054 of JACDJE010000392.1, forward strand.
GTTGAGACAAGTTACAGGCATTAGCTGTGCTCTGAATTTAAAGCTACCAGTATTAAACGTCTTGCTGAATCCATAAGTCCACATGCTTCCTCAGAGCTTTTCACCAAATAGGATGATGACAAAAAGAGCAAAAAACTTTTATTTGGGTAAGAGTAACTGACTAAGTGCTCATTCTTAAAGGAACAACAGTAGCTAATGCATTATAAGAACCGATAAAAGCAATTGGTGATCAGAGCTGATCTCATGTGAGAAATTTGCACTGATGTCAGGATAGCCAGAAAAATAACTCGAAAAATGTAATCTTTTTGCCCTCAGTAAAGAAAAAACAGCATAGCAAAGTGTTATTACAATCATAACATCTTCCAGATTCTGCCTAAGAACAAAGTCCTTGTCTTTATGATGAAAGATCACATGAAGTTAAAGGGCTGATTCAGAGAGAAGAAAGGCACATATGACCTAATCACAACCATCTGTAACATTTCTGATAAAAGGAGGGCAGTACAATCATACATGGATCATGTGTTCAGCTTCTCAAAAATTTTGACACCATCTGACTTGACCAGCTCTAGGCATCCAGATGTGGGAACTCTAAACTCTCTCATTGAACTCATCACAAGTTTCTGTCAGCAACAGGAGAGAAGAGTGCAAATAGAAAGACTCTACAGCAAATGGTTTTCTGTCAGCCAGAGGATGAGACAAGGATTCAGCATATATGCAGTATTTCTGGGACAAGTGTGGGAAAATTTGGATGAAGAGAAATTGCTGGGCCTGCTATTTTTTGATACCTCTAAAATAACTTCAGATGCATCAATGAAATGACAAACCAATGTTGAAGTCGGTAAAAATATTCTGGTCTGAAATGTAACTTACCCCTAAATGTGATGAGAGTAGAAAGAAATTAATTGAGCATGTTTGTTGACTCATCAAAAAGGAGGCAGGCAAAAATCTTTATCTAGTTCTTCACAAAGTGAATGACTAAATACTGAGGATCAGAAACATGACTTCTCCCTCATCTTTTCTGTATGTATGTATGTATGTATAAAGATTAAGAATATTTCATTCTTCTGTGAAGTCAGTCACAAAAATGCAAAAGATTTTGGTATCTTAAATTGACCTTTGACTTCTGAAGAATTTCTTTTTCTTTTCTTCATTTTTTCTCATCCAAATCTATTAATGAGTATTCATCATGGGAAGTTAACTACTGTTTTCTGTAATATTTGCCTGAAGATTCAAAGCAGAATTGTCATCTTGACAACCTGATATTTTTCTTCAGCATTCTGTTTTTCTGGGTTATTCCAGTGAGGTGAGGAACTTAAATAATCATAATATATTGTTATTATTATTATTATTAATTATTATTATTATTATTATTTATCTCTGCACTGCTGGGTTCTGCAAATAATATCCATTTTTATTCTTGTCCTGATTTCAGCCGGGACGAAGTTGATTCTTCCTTCATAGTGCTTCATATGATGCTATGTTTAGGAGAAAAACGATGTTGATAACACACCAGTGTTTTGGTTGTTGCTGAGGAGTGTTGGTTGGAACCAAGGATATTTCAGTTCCTCAGCTTCTCACACTGTCCTGCCAGTGAGGGGGGGCTGAGGGGCCACAAGTTCTACTTTTTTTTTTCCTTCTGATTCTCTCACTCATCAGCCTGGGAGGGGAAGGAGAGCAACTGACTGTGTGGTGCCCCCTTCCCTTCCCTTCCCTTCCCTTCCCTTCCCTTCCCTTCCCTTCCCTTCCCTTCCCTTCCCTTCCCTTCCCTTCCCTTCCCTTCCCTTCCCTTCCCTTCCCTTCCCTTCCCTTCCCTTCCCTT
>JACDJE010000392.1:494941-578169 GCA_016647715.1 Pavo muticus
CCTTCCTTCCTTCCTTCCTTCCTTCCTTCCTTCCTTCCTTCCTTCCTTCCTTCCTTCCTTCCATTTTAGTTACTTGGTTACTCTTTAGTTACTCTGGTTCTGTAAGTTTATGAAAAAATGGATGAAGTCCATCTGCCTTTAGTTGGGCTTTTAGTGATTAGATGTGCATGTCTGAATTAGTCATTGGAATTTCTTTTCATAGGCAGAAGAGAAAAATGAACAACTTCTAAAGTGAGATTTTTAAGAAAATTCAGATGAACTGACCTCTGACATAGAATCTAAGTGAAATTATTTTTGTGTCCAACATGAAAATGTAGATTTTTTTCTATGTTATGTATTATTTTCTTTGTTGGGATGCATTTTCCGTGTGTGTATAACTCAGATTAGGTTCAGCACTGGATATCTAACTTCAGAGTGAACCTGGTACTTGATCTCCTTAGGTATATCTTTCTGAAAGTTTTTTTCAAAGATAATACTTTAGATAAGTTCTACACTCCCAGTGATCTCCCTGTTTCCCACATTTTTGTGTTGGACTCTAAAAATCATAAAACATTGAATGAAAAATGCAAACAGCCTGATTTGTTCAGATATTTTTGGGGTTGTCTGGATGAATCGAACATATGATGTTTCAAATCCTTTACTCTAGCAAATAAATGGGGCTGGAGGGGGAGCAGATGGTACAGATACATCAGTGGTTCTGAGTGCTGTAGTCTCTTAGATTAAAATTAGGAGTAGCACAAGGAGTTTACCACACTGAGAAATTACACATATATTCTCCCCACTAATAATATGGCTGTCAGTTCTCATCACATAATTAAAGTTCTGGGATCCAATAAATTTTCCAGTAATACTTTCTCTATTCCCTGCAAGGTAAGAACTATTGCTTTATGGGAGTATGATATTGTCACAAAGCTTAAGCAGTTCATGTACCTCATAAGATACGTTTTTGTATTTATGCCTCAAAATTCTAACAGCAGCAGCTTTCCAGGATTAACAAAGCATATTAGGTTTAGCTGTTCCAATAGTAAATAATAAAAATTGTTGTTATAAAGTAATGCACTTCAGGTTTGTGCAAGTTTTAGGAGTAGCTACCTCTTATATAATACAGTATATATTTTAGTTGAAACAGGTAGTTCTCATAATCCTTCCAGAACACAACTGAAGGGAAAAGTAACCATTCTTTTCATACTCGTGGTTGCTTTTAAGAAAGCTTGAATCTCAAAAACAGAAATGCAGTGCCCCAGTATTTCATTCGATCTCTGTGTTGATTGAGTTTTTGAGCAAATCTTACCATGTGTTTTACACCACCAATCTTCAATGTGAGAGTAAGAGAATAAGGAATAAGACTTTACAATTAACCAGTGGGCTAATCTGCTTTCACACAGGTAATGTCAGATTCAAAATATAGGAAAGGTTTTTAATTGTCACTACTCAAAACAATAGCAAAGTTGTTAAATTCTTTTGTTGTTCACAAAGACATTCAAGAATTACAGAAGTTGGAAAATAACTAGGAAAGTCCAGGAATTATGAACATAACCATTCACTCTGAAGTCTTTCTATCCAAAGCTAATTCCCCAAACACTCAAGCCTGTTCTGAGCTAAATTCCAAGGAGGAATATCAACTAGGAAAAAGATTTAAAAGTTGTCTCCACAGTAGTGTTGCCTTTTTGGGGCATTGGTGTCCTCTCAGAAAACCTTCAATGTTCAATGATACTGCAAGTCAGAATAGAACACACAGAAGTTTCAACATTTTCAGATAAAGTGACAACATAAACTTACATGTATAAAAGAAACAAAGAAACATGAACAATGTGTTCTCTCATCTTCTACTGGAAGACAAAACGAAACATTATTGAAAATGATGACATTAGACTACAGTGGGCTGTTGTTCCATTGCATAGTATTTATAGCATGTTAAACTACTGAAATTATTACAAGTTGGTTAGACTCTGTAAAATACAACACAAGCAAAACTCTTCATACTATACAAAGTTCTCCCTCTTCCAGTATCTCCAACATTTGATCTCACCTAATTTGCATCTCAGAAATCATAAAAACTCTCTTACTTGCAAGTAGTCACTCCCACATGTTACGGGAACCATCCTAAACCTGGAAATTTTCTTTGTTTCTTTGAATCTCTTGAAAGTCCCACAACTTGCCTTTGAACTGAAAAGCCATTCATGTGTTCTCAATCTTTATAAGTAGAAGAATATTTGTGAGTATAATTCAAAATATGTGTTCATATCAAATTTTAAAACCAATTCACAAAAATTACAGTTTGAGGCCTCATGACAATATTTATATTTTCTAATATCAAACCAAAAATTCAGTTCTATACTTTTGTAAATTTAATATCATTACAATTTAAATTCCATTGTTAGAAGATCATTTGGATCACTGCTTGGTTTGGCGTCAGTCAGTCATGCTTATTACCATGGAAGATTTAAAAATAACTGCAATTATTCTATAACATTTCCATTTGGATTAGATTAACCATAAAATCTCTAGTTAACATTTCATGCTTATTTTCCTGTTTTGAAACCTAAGCTTGATTCCAAATTTTCAGTACATGAAATGAGTACTGAGGACTTTAAAAACAAACTGCATTCGCCTTGCATACCTTATCAGATTAAAAATTAAACAATATACACTGCTGAATCTGTCAACACATATGCAGAGCCTTTGAATTCTGCAGTAATTCCTCTTGATGTCATCAGTGTTGCAAGGTGAGTTTCTTACAAACAAAAACTAAATCATAACAAAACAGGATTACCTGTTTATAAACTCATATATATTTGTCTCTAGGCAGAATGACATTGCAAAGCATTGAAAGTAGTGCTAATGAAAGTGACAGTCATATATAGAAATAGTAACTAAACCTTAGCAATATCAAGTCTAGTTAATTCACGGAGAGTGAATAAGGAAGGCTTACATGGCAACATTTTCTTTCTTAAGCATTTTGCCCTCTTTTGATGATGATTTAATTGGTTCCTTTCTGAACATTTTCTTTATATTATAGAAAATAATCACTTAACTTAAATGGACTGTACCAATGGAAGCAAGTGTAAAGAGCTTGGTTATCAATGTAAAAACATTTTTTACAGCGTCAAAGTCTCAGTGAAAAATATTTTTAAAATGTGTATAGTTACAGTTATCAAACATTCTGAATTCTTTTTCATACATTTCTCTGAAATAAGATTTGGAACTACGTCCCACCAGCTTGCCCAGTTTCAGAGCTGCCAAAGTTTTTTCCTCTTTACTGCATGGATATCAGCCCCATAGACCTTAGACGGGTTAAACTAATGCAAATGTAAACACTTCTGGGTAAACATCCTTTTTTCTTTTTCTTGCCTGTTGTTTCTAGAGAATTGCTGTGGTCAACCAATCTCTCCCTAATTCAAAAGGATGAGAAAGAGAGATGAGATTAGGAAATGCATGGTGAAGTAGAAGAAGGAGGGAAAGCTAGAAATGATTGTAGAGAAAAACAGAAAGGGGAAGAAAATGAAAATAATACAAATGAATTAAGATTTATTAAAGCGAGAGAAAGAAAAAAGAATGATAGGGGAGGGAGTAATGGGTCAAACTGTATTGGCTGGGTGAGAAAGTAAAATCTTACATTAGGAAATAAAGATTCTTAATCCAGAGCTGGAGATAATATGGCTGTGACAAATATGCCAAACACAAAAAATATTTGCAGAACTAAAAAGTAGATTTCATCCTTAGAAAAATTGTAAAGAAAATGTGAAATTCAACAGAATTCATTAATATTATAGTAAAGTTTCTTTTATAATTTTTATGCCTTTTTTGTTGGCACAAAAGAATAATATAAAACTATTTTATCCACAAAAGCATTGCTACCTGGCAGCACACTAATTCAATTCTATAACGATGCTCTCTGGTTTATGTTACAAAGTAGTTCTGAATTCTGAAGACATTGACATATCTGTAAGAAGTGGATTCTAAAACAGAGTGGTTTTGTTGAATTAAATATGAAAAGGAATAATGCAATCAGTACAGAATTCCTTTACTTATTTATTTTTGTATGGAGTTCAATACAATTCTCAACTAAAACATGTTTTACTTATCAGTGTTATCAACTTTTCCATTTTTGTTATGTTACAGAATATTCTAGTGATGCTGCATGATTGTGAAACATACCAGCAAAGCCAGAAGTACTACACAAGGAATCAGGTAAACTGCTCTAAATGAACACATAGTTGGTTTGCACTTGTCATCCTTATAGAGTCTTCAAAACAATGGTATCTAATAGCCTAGCTACTCCTGCTGATATCAGGTTGACCAGAGTAGAGAATTAGAGTAAAGTATTTCAGCCTTTCTGGAACTACTTTTCTCTGGAGTAAGCAGAATAACTAAAAGAAAATATTCCCCCTCCTGCAATGTTCAATCTTTTATTCCCTTCTTATTTCCAGTCCAGTAGCTGTCACTGTATTCCCAGTCTCTCACTGATCAAACTACAGTTGGTAGTACAATTATAAAAGTCTGAGAATTTTCCATCATCACTCACACTGACTATGGATTTGTCTTCTGTTGCAAGTAGGGACCCTGCTCCTTCCAGAGTCACCAGCATGCACAACTGTTTCATGTTTCTTGTTCTGCTTCTCTTTTATTCTCATCCTTTCTGCTACACATCCATGTTCCTTCAAGCAAAACCTAACATAGCACATACAAGTAGAAAACTGGATATTCAGAAACGGATTACAATGAGCAGGATATATATACTTAGATCTTCATTCAAGCTTGAGTCCACTAAATGGAAAACCTTCGAATAACTCCCAGTATAGCTTTTGATAAGAAACATTAGGCTTCAAAGAGTTGGTGTTTATAAACAGTTATTTAGTTCAGTGTTCAGTGTTTAATTTCTGAAACCAATAAAAAGAAAAAAAATCTGCAGGAAAAATCAGATGGTTTGCATATTTTTGTATGATATTGTGAGTACAAATCAGAATCCCTGTAGAAATCAAGAATCAATCAGACTGCACTTAACAGGTCTGTTAATGAATACTTTAGCAGCCATAAATGTGGTTTTTTTTCTTGCTATTGTTTCTTTTTTTCCCTCCTTCCCACAGCATTTGATCATTTTTTGAACAGAAAAATAACTACAAAATTGTCTTCATCATCAATCTTATAACTCAATCAGCATAATACGTGCTCATTCATTATCAATTTTCCTGGCTTTTCTATATAGTACTTGCTGCCTAAAGAAACTTAATAGCATCCTGCAGTATGTTTGTGTGTGTAAGATCTTTTTAAAGTTATAAGAATATAACAGAACTAGCAAAAATCTGGAAAAAAGCTATGAAACTCACTGGAGATTTGATTGACAGTCCCTCTCAAGGAAAGTAGCATTTCTCCTTCATATAGAGGTATTCCCTTCTGTAGGAGTAAGCTAATGGACAATTTTCTTATTAAAGAATTCCCGTGGATCTCATTGGGATGGATTGCAGAATGGAGCTTTATGTTCACTAGGGACCATATGTACCGTGTTAGGCCAAAAGCAATAAATGCAGAATAGGCAGTGTCTTGTAAGGAGTTATAACTTGCAGAGGGAATAAAAAAAGGTAAAAAATACAAATATTTTGTGGTTAACTTCTTGCCCATACTAACCATGAGTGATTAATCCAAATATCATTAATCTTTTAGTCAGAATAAAACTGTCGCAGATTATGGTTAACACAACCTTTGTCTTTCATAGACAGTCAAGGAAGGAGACCAAACTATTAATGGACAATTTCAAGGCCAAACAAAATGTAAAGACATACATTTTCACAGTAGTTCAAAATGTACGTGGTCATGATCAGTGGTTCACAAATCAACAACTTGATAAACCATGACATAGTAATGGCAGTGAGATTATCAAGCTAGTTGAAAGCAAATCTATAATCTGCTACTGGAGAAACAGATTTACTAGTAAAGGCTGAGAAATGAGAGTATACCTCTGAATATTTCAGTAATCAGAGTAAATTCCACAAATAGTCTGGAATTAGACAAAACTGTAACATATATTACTTTGGCCTGATAGACTAATCTGCATTTCATGGGAGAAAAAAAAAATGGAAAGATATCATTGTCCTTCATATCTCTTCTCTTCTCACTTGTGCTATCAATGAAAACTTCAGTGGTAAAATAGCTGAGGTGCTGCTGCTATTGCTTTTCAAGCTGTTATAGCTCAGTGTTACTTTGCATTCAATCTGTTTGTTTTTAATACTATCATTTTTTTTTCTTTTACAGCATAAGCTCTTCAGGACAAGGAACCATTCTTTTGTTAGAATATATTTATGCTGTAATTATGTAGTTTAGGTATTCTCTATATTCAGCTTCAGTATATATCACATATCCTTTCTGTAACTGTATTTCTATTACATCAATATATAACATCTCTTAAATTGGGTCTCTCATCCATGAATAGGAATTCAAAAGCTTTCATCTATGCAACAGATAGGCTTAGAGAAAATGAGAGAAGAGGGAGAAAAATGCATCCTGCATACACTAGCTGACAAATTTCTAAATTATACAATGTCAGAATTTGTCCATATCTAAAGAATGTTCAGTTTATGATAGTTATGAAATTGATTTGAAAATATTTTGTGCTATCATTTAAGCTCATCTAAAGAAAAGAACTGTAGAATGTCTTTGTTGCTCCAGAGTCTATTAGATTTCTAGGGATGCTTCATAAAGACATTGAAAAGTGCATGTGGTGCAGCTCAACATTTAAGAAGTTCTATGCGCACCTGTAGATATCCTGCATGTCATAGAAGAACTCCAGAGATCTAAGTGCATTGTAACCCAAATCTGCAATGAATGAGCTAAAGCTGAGTAAAGAGTGACACATTTAATTTGAAGCACTGTTGTGCAGCTCCACTGAACCAAATGCTGCAAACAACAGGTCTGGCGCTTGAGTCCTGGGTTTCAGAGATCCAAGATCTGCCTACCTACTCAGCGAGGCCCAAGACACGTTCAGATCAGAGAAAAATGTGGCCTTTAAACATATGAATGGCATAATAAAACCTGCTATTTCACCACTGGGATTCTTGTTTTCTGTTACTGATAACCAGCTGAACCTGTATATTTATACAGTTACATGCCCTCCTAGATCTTAATATAACTTCTCCCATTCAGCTAGGAATCAGTCAGTTGCTTTTTTCATTATTCTTTCCTGAAACAAAACTTCATTGCAGAGAGATGAACCTTATAGTCTCAAGGTTAGTATAAACATGCAAAGTCAGACTTCAGTCAACTGACCCAATGGGAAATCGCTATTGGGATAGTTCCCTCCTTAGAAGACAGATCAGGAAGTACTGTACCCTTGTTCTGCTCTTTATTCTTCTCCAAGGATTCTGTTCACTGCTGCTAAAGAAAATATATTGAGCTATATGGATAAAGGGTATTGAAAGCACATCAGCAGTCTTCTCTCTTTGTTGTCTTGCTATACAGTAGAATAGCATAAGTGATTCTCTTTTAAAAATCTTACTATCTTAAAGTGCATCTGTATGTTTTGGGAAAAGAATAAACCTTGAGACCACAAGGACTGCTTCTGCACATTGTGTTCCATATTTAATGGGTCTTGAAATTAAGCCTTGAAATCAGCTGGTTCAGCAAATGAGCTGAAAAAATTTGAATGCAGTTAAACATGGAGATGTGGGAGAAAGGTAAGATAAAAAAGGAGAGGAATAGACATCTGAGGTAGAAAGAAGGAGGACTATAGAAATAAGAGAAGGTAGGCTGGGAAAACAGCCTTATTAGGAAAAAAAGGAGAAAGAAAGGCCTAGGAGAATGTGAAACATTTATTTATGAGTGTAACAAAGAAGTAAATAAATACAGAGGGAGAAAAAATGCATGTGTAGAGAGGTAAAGTGCAGGGACAGACTACAAGATGCATGAACAGCAAAAAACTTGAGAGTAAGTTAGGTAGATGGTCTGAAGGAGTAAAACTCAATGGAATAAAGGATTAGGAGGAACACTGGGAAAGAAGGTTTTCCAGGAGGAGCCTGGGTGAAAAGTTCTGATTGGAGTGTTTAGATTGTCCTTCCTAAGCGTAATAATATCATACAACTTTGATAGTATACGTAATGACAAAACTGTTCAAATTTGTGCAGAAGAAATGGAAAGGAAGGTTTTCTCAAGGGAAACCTGGGTAGTGAGTTCAGTTTGGGGTGAGTTTAGAGGACTGAGTAGCAAAGTGTCAGTGTGCTGTGTAATCTGAAGGAAATTCACCTGTTTGTGTGTTTACCTGCTTTGTAAGGGAATGCTGTGAAGATGAGAGGCAGTACTGAGGGAATTTGCAATGAAATAATTACTACAACTTTAAAGAGAAAAGGTAAAATATACTTTAGGTTTAGAAATCTGCCTGAGGATAGTCTTGTCTAGACATCCTTCCTCAACACTAATTTTGCTTTTTTTTGTGTGTGTGTATAACAAAATTCCTCCTTCTAATACCCTTCAGCTTTTTTTTTTTTTTTTTTTTTTTTTTGTGATGGCACTTAGGATGACTGATTAAGATAAGGTGCATATGGTTTGAGACAAACATATAATCTATTGGTGGGCCTGAAATATAATTGTTTTTGCTTTCCCTCTTCATCTCTTGAACATTCCTCTAGGACTTTGGAGATATAATTATATCTATCAGCTCCAAATATTTGGACTATTTTTGTACTGCTGGATTACAAGAAATCATCTACCTGTGTGCAAGTGTTGACATTTTAAATGAAGAGACAGTTCCCTACTTAAGGTTTTGTTTTGTTTCATTTGTTTTGCTACTGTTTTTGACCTGTGTTATCTGAATCCCAGCTATTCTGGGGTCTGAATCTCAGGGAGGGTTTCAATCCTCATTTTGCATAGTGATTTTCAAGGACTAAGTAATCATAGAATCATAGAATGTCAAGTGTTGGAAGAAATTTTAAAGATCATCTAGTTCCAACCCCCTGCCATGAGCAAGGTTGACACCCACCAGCTCAGGCTGCCCAGGGCCCCATCCAGCGTGGTCTTGAACACCTCCAGGGATGGGGCACCCACAGCTGTTCCAGTGCCTCACTACCCTCTGAAAAAAGATTTTCCTCCTAATATCTAATCCAAATCTCCCCTCTTTTAGTTTAAAATTGATTCCCCTTGTTCTAATCACTATCAGACCATACAAAAAGTCAGCTTCCCTTCTGTTTATAAGTTGCCTTTAAGTAATGGAAGGCCACAACAAGGTCTCACTGGAGCCTTCTCCAAGCTTAACAAGCCCAGTCATCTAAACTCTCTTGTGATTTAAAGATGAATGGACAAGGAATGGGAGGTCCTCAGTTCTTCCTAAGATCCCTAATAAGCCAGAAAGGTTAGTCATAACTAAATCACACTTTAGTCAGTCAGATTATGTTGAGATCATCTATAAAGGTCAGGGTAATGGGTAATCATACTTGTGTTTCTGGTTCCTGTTAGTTGGATTTTGTTCCATTCCTGTCTATTGACTGCATACATGAATAAACAAATAATCAGATCAATAATGACCAGAAATCTCTGTCTGCTTCTTCCCACTAGAGTTGTTTTTTTTTTTTTTTTTTTTTTTCCCACTCGATTTCCTCCAGGGTTTTTATGGCTCCAAGGCTCTTGCATTTCTGGTGCTTAGTGACCCATTTACAACTAGAGATATAGATGTACTCTAGCAGAAGTGATGGCAAGGATTGTGCTGGGAAACAGGAACTGTGACACAGAGCATTTTCTTGCTCAGGAGATGCCCTGGTATCTCTGACAGTGCCTAGCATTCACTGAGAACTATTAATAACAGATTTGTAGACTGAAACAGTTAGTGCTAAGGACTCCTTTAAAAATTATTCCTGTGGATTTAATGCAGTTTTTCATCTGAAATGGTATCAGTGCTTGTACAAAAAGTCGTTCTTTCCTCAGAGTTTGATTCCTAGGTGATATTTCCTAAATTCTCTCTTATATATATATTTACTTTTGTTATCTGTGGAAGTTATGAATTTGTTTGCAAAGAATATTCTGTAAATGTAGTATTCTAATATCTGATGATAATTCCCTATACTACTGTTACTTAATTCTCAAAAATATATTTAAATGTATGAAAAGAATTATATTGTTTCCTAATTTGTATTATATTGCAGAGATATTTTGCCAGATTAAAAACAAATTTTTCCCTAGCTTTTCAAAACTTATTTTGTCCATAAGTCTAGTTTACTATGTGTCTAATATGATTTGGTGACTCAGATTTTGATGCACATGATCTTTATTGCCTCATCTACTTGCTTTTCAAGAATTAAAACATAGGATTATGAAACTGTACTATTGTCCTTAAAACAAACAAACAAACAACAAACAAACAACCTTTTCTTGCTTTGTTCACCAAGATTTTTTATTGTCAGTGTTAAAAACTTAAGAAAATAGCACACAGTGTAGATCTACCTAGATTAATAATGTTTGCTCATGCTTTTACAAGCATAAAGAAATGCTTCATTCATGAAATAGTAAAATAAATCCTTGTTCCTAAAGTTTGTGCTAAGCCTCAGGATAGGTGTAATACTTTCTGTGTACTCTTCTTGCTATTATTTTTTCTTCAGTATTCACTCTTGTCTACCGGTCTACTAAAAATCATACCTTTACCCAAATACATATTGGATCCTGTAAATATATCAGGAAACTGATTGGGAAATGAGAATATAACTGTTCCCTCTTCAATGTTTCTCAGCCTTCCTTCTGTAATAACAACTGCCCCTTTATTACTCACCATCCAGATTAGTGAGAGTTACAAATGTTTAGACCAAGGCATCTCGAGGATTATAGAAATATAAACATTGATTTACTATGCCATCCCTTGGGTGAAACGTCTGTCTATAAGCCTTGCAAAATGATAGGGAAAGAGATTCTCTGCTTTGAGAATTTCAGTTGTCAGTGAACATTTTCAAATGTTTACAGAACGAAAAATTCATTACTACGGAAAATGTAAATGGCAATAATAAATAATTCTCATAATAGCATTTCAAAGTGTTGGCCAGATTGTTTGCTTACTGTTTCTTAAACTTCATTGAAGGTTATTCTTACTGCATCAAAATAATGTATTGTAGCATCCAAGACATCTTAGATGTAAGTGCTTATCTCAGTTCAATTAATGTAATGTAAAAAGTTTAACTAGAGACTTATTTGAAATAATGTAACTGAAAATTGGGTTTTGAAAACAAAAGGAGAAAACAGGAGTGGAAGAAGTTGATTTTTACTCCATTATTTACTTTTATTTGATCCTTACCAATGACTTTGATATTATTTGCATAGAAGAAACAGTTTACCAGCTATATGGCTTATTTTTAATGAGTACATGAAGAAAAAAGAAAAAGAAAAAAATCCCACGAAGAAATTAGAAACATTTTTATTAGTTTCCATTTGAAGATCTCAAAGCACATACAAAATATTCATTAATTGAACTTCATCCCCAATCTTAAGAAGATAAAAAAAAAAAAAAAAAAGTATAGATTTCTATTTGTAGATAGGAAGACTAAGCCACAGAATGATAAAATCAGTTTTATGACACACGTGTCAGTCTGAGCAAGCAATAGAAACTTGGGGCCTGATTCTTTCCTTTACCAAGTTAGCTACGTAGTTACTGACCAATTTGCTGCATATGCAGGTAGAACTATTGGTTTGGGAAGTGAGCCTCTTGCAAATGTTTCATATATTTCAGACTTGTATAAGCAATTACATCAAAGTGCACAATGTTGCAGAATCAGGACTCCAGTCACTAAGCACATTGTCTAGCAACAGCCAGTTCCTCACTGCTTTGAATTCTACACAACATTGGACAGTGTCCACTCTTTACAATGTTTTTTTTTTTTCATTATAAAAGTGGGAAAGGACTGCATTGCTCTTATTCTTGCATTGATTTTTTCCTCTGTATGAAATTTTTGAGTGAAAGGGAAACGAAAGGAAAAAAAAATCCAAAACAACTCCACTATTTTTAAGATTTTAAAAATGTTTCAGGAAGATAATATTTTCTAGGTTTTTGTTTGATTGGACTGTTTTTAAATCAAGAGATTTATAAATGGTCATTATTATATAATAAGGTAGTTTAACTCAATTTAGCAAAGTCTTTCCAAGCTATCAAGCTAGTGCCTTATTAAAATCCCAGTGGCACTGGAGTATCTGAGGTGGGGAAAAAAAGGTTAAACTGCATATAAACTACTGAAGGGAGCTGAAAGGATGTGGAGACCAATTAAACCTTCAGCACTGCTCTCTCTCATAAACACTTGCTACTTTATTCCCCCTGGAACACATTTCGAGGCAGCTAAAGTGGGAACCCAGCAAGAACCTTTTCATGAGAGCTCTGTTATTGAGCCCCAGGTCCAGCCCAGTCCTTCTGGGTGAAAGGCTTCATACTCCCTCTCTATTAATCATCATCTGGCCTTCTAACACCTGGGACTGACTCCAACTCCCACTGTTGCTATATTGACAATATTCCCTGTTGATTTCCTCATTTTCTCAGCCAAGGCTAGAATGACCTCTTTAAAATTCTTTATAAACGTCAGTAATTGCTGCATCAAACTTCAATTCATTACTTTCCCAGGCCTCATGTATTTTGATGATATGAAAGTTGACCACATTTACATGCAAATTGAAGTTTTATATTAATAAGGGCCAGTAAAAAGAGATTGCATGGTAATACTCCATTATGACTTTTAAATACATTTGCCCATGTCTCGACTTGGCATTAGCATGGTCAGACCATGAGGAAATCATGTTGGTCTGATTGCAATTTTGTTTTCCAATTGAAAGTACAATTTCATCAGGTTTCCCTGTCATTTCTAATAATGACTTAAGTTTGCTTGCTAAATTGAAGAATTTCTCCAGGCCTCTGGATGGACTGGGAAACAGGTGAGGAGACAGCTGCTTCTATACGAAGTGCTTCATTATGATCTACCACTATATTCAACCCCATCAGACTTGTTTGATGATAGAAACAAAATTATCAAAGGTCTAGTGCAGCTGAGATTGATTATCTTAAGCATATTAAGTTTTAACATAAAACTTTGGAAGCACAACAGTTTTTCTGTGAACAGCCTTTCATACCCTGATCAAAGGGTATGTAGCCTTTTAGATCACTATTTTATTGTTTGGCCTCAGACATTATATGTTGTTTTTGTGTTATCACGAAAAGAAATAGAAGCATTCTGCAGAAGGGGAATTGTGTATGTTAATGGAAAAACTAAAGAAATCGCTTTTGTAAACATATTCAGTTAGGAATCCTGGAAAATACATAGTCACAATATCATATTCATGGCCCCTGCCTTGTCATTGAAATAACATTTGTGTTACTGATTATAAAAATCTGATTATGTTTCTCACTGAAAATAAGGGCATTAAAAACAAAACTTGTGTATCAATGGCAGATTGCAGTAGAAGCATAAAAAAAGGCTCCACATCACAGATATTCATATTTGCTGTTAAATGTACTCACTGGTGGTAGTCTCAACAATTCAACAATTGTCAAAGAGAAAAAAATACCAGTATACTTTTAATAACATATTTCTTACACCGATGTTCTGTTTGATGCGAGACACGTTTAAGTGAAAGTATAGGTGATACTATGTTAGAAACTGAAGCAAAGATACAGCAGGTTTATTCATGTAGAGTTTTTTTTTTTTGAACTTGGAGACCCCTCAGGGTCAGTGGGATTATCAGGGAAGCAAACAAATAGGGGCTTGTTTTTGCAAACTCTTGCTTTGCAGTGTAGTTTTCTAAGACAGTAATTGGTGGCATTCCTTGAATTTGCACATTTTTCATTGCAATAATTTTGCAAATAGCTGATGTGGCATAACTGGACCATATACTTAGCACTTAAACTTGTGATCAAAGGAGACCACCTGCTTAGGCAGATTTCTCCTGCTTTTGCAAAAACACATCTGTCAAATCATAGAAGACTTCTCTTACATTAGTCCTATGTGGTTATTGGAGTCAGAGTTGCTTATCCAGTACCATTTATATCTCCTCAAATGTGTGCCTCACATAAAGGAGTTAGATGACAAAGCTCAGTTCTATTGTTTCCTCACAGTTCTATTTTCTAACAGAATTATTTTGCT
This sequence comes from Pavo muticus, assembly GCA_016647715.1. Classification (NCBI taxonomy): domain Eukaryota; kingdom Metazoa; phylum Chordata; class Aves; order Galliformes; family Phasianidae; genus Pavo; species Pavo muticus. The sequence goes on from JACDJE010000392.1 coordinate 509,023, forward strand.
CTTTTAAAATAGATAATTTTTTAACAGCAGCTAGAATAGAAGTAAGTCAATGAGTATGTGATAATACCATAACATTTCTTATCAGTACTTATAATCAGTATTTACAATGTGGAACTTATCACACTTTTGTCTCAGTTACCCCTACCTGATATCAAAATAGAGTACTATGAATGTATTAGTCAGTTCTGCCTTTCGAACAGAGGCACCAAGTAAATTGCTTGTCCTAGTCAAAAACAATATCACACAGCTAAAGCAATGACCAGTTCTTTTAGTTCAGTACACAAGAATGCAGTGCCTGTTCCACAGACTCTGCAATCCTTGTTACCAGTCTCAGAATAACAGTCAGTCATGGAATGAGTACTAACTCTAAAACACTCTTTGCTTTCAGAAATACTCCTTGTGCTGCCTGAGTCATTAACAAAGCTCAGGATGAGAAATGCTGTGCTATGATGCTAAGTTACTCCTTTATTATCAAATATTGCATGCACTATCTATCTCTGCTTTTTCACTGTTCCTGAGAACAACTGAGGAATGGGTTTCTTGCCTCTGGAACAACAGTTCTTCAGGTCTTTGAGAGGTGTTTATTTGCCTATTAAGACTCTACTATGCTAACTGAATTGATAGAGAGGATACAGGTGCAGGAGTTTTTCTTTAGGAAAGTGTGGAGAATGTAATTATGTTTGATTTCTGCTGAATGTGGGCTCCTTGTGTAAATGGAATATATTGTATCATGAAAATACCTGAAAGTGGATATGTATAAGTATATATGTGTTGCTCTTCAAGAAGGTAGTCTTACAGGCGCAGGAGCGGGCTGTCCCCCTGAGCTGCAAAATGAGCCGGCGGGGAAGGAAACCGGCGTGGATGAATAGGGAACTATTCTTGAGGCTCCGGGAGAAAAAGAGAATCTACCACCTGTGGAAGAAGGGACGGGCAACTCAGAAAGAGTACAGAGAAGTTGTTAAGATGTGCAGGGAGAAAATCAGAAAGGCGAAAGCCCAGCTCGAACTCAACCTGGCCGCTGGGATAAAAAGAAACAAGAAACCCTTTTACAAATATATCAACAGTAAGAGGAGGACTAAGGAGAATCTCCATTCTTTACTGGATGAGGCTGGGAATATGACTACTGGGGATAAGGAAAAGGCAGAGGTCCTGAATGCCTTCTTTACGTCTGTCTTTAAAGGTCAGACCAGTTATCCTCAGGGTACTCCACTTTTTGACCTGGTAGTCTCGGCTGGGGAGCAGACTAAACCACCCACGATTCAGGAGGAAACAGTCAGAGACCTGCTACTCCAACTGGACTGTCACAAGTCCATGGGGCCGGATGAGATTCACCCGAGAGTGCTGAGGGAACTGGCGGAGGTGATAGCCGAGCCGCTTTCCATCATCTATCAGCGCTCCTTGTTGACTGGTGAAGTACCGGAAGACTGGAGGCTTGCCAATGTGACTCCCATCTACAAGAAGGGCTGTAAGGAGGACCCGGGGAACTACAGGCCTGTTAGCCTGACCTCGGTGCCAGGGAAGGTTATGGAACAGATTGTCTTGAGGGAGATCACGCGGCAAGTGCGGGACAACCGGGGGATCAGGCCTAGCCAGCATGGGTTCACGAAGGGCAGGTCCTGCTTGACCAACCTGATCTCCTTCTATGATCTAGTGACCCGCCTGGTGGATGAGGGAAAGGCTGTTGATGTAGTCTACCTAGACTTCAGCAAAGCCTTTGACACTGTCTCCCACACTATTCTCCTGCAGAAGCTGGCAGTCCGTGGCTTGGACAGGTACACTCTTGGCTGGGTAAGGAACTGGCTGGAGGGCCGGGCCCAGAGAGTGGTGGTCAATGGAGCTAAATCCAGCTGGCGACCGGTCACGAGTGGTGTTCCCCAGGGGTCGGTGCTGGGGCCTGTCCTCTTCAATATCTTTATTGATGACCTGGATGAGGGCATTGAGTGCACCCTCAGTAAGTTTGCAGATGACACCAAGTTGGCTGGAAGTGTCGATCTGCCTGGGGGTAGCGAGGCCCTACAGAGGGATCTGGACAGGCTGGATAGCTGGGCTGAAGCCAATGGGATGAGGTTTAATAAGACCAAATGTCGGGTCCTACACTTTGGCCACAGCAACCCCAAGCAACGCTACAGGCTTGGGGCGGAGTGGCTAGAAGACTGTGTAGAGGAAATGGACCTGGGGGTGTTGGTTGACGCTCGGCTGAACATGAGCCAGCAGTGTGCCTGGGTGGCCAAGAAGGCCAATGGCATCCTGGCTTGTATCAGAAGTAGTGTGACCAGCAGGAGCAGGGAAGTAATTGTCCCCCTGTACTCAGCTCTGGTGAGGCCGCACCTTGAGTACTGTGTCCAGTTCTGGGCCCCTCACTGCAAGAAAGACATTGAGGCCCTGGAACGTGTTCAAAGAAGGGCAACAAAGCTGGTGAGGGGTCTGGAGCACAGGCCTTATGAGGAGCGGCTGAGGGAGCTGGGATTGTTCAGTCTGGAGAAGAGGAGGCTCAGGGGAGACCTTATTGCTCTCTATAACTACCTGAAGGGAGGTTGTAGTGAGCTGGGGGTCGGCCTCTTCTCTCGTGTAACTGGTGATAGGACTAGAGGGAATGGTTTCAAGCTGTGCCAGGGAAGATTCAGGCTGGATATTAGGAAATACTACTTCTCTGAAAGAGTGGTCAGGCACTGGAATGGGCTGCCCAGGGAGGTGGTGGAGTCACCGTCCCTGGAGGTGTTCAAGGAACGTTTGGATGTTGTGTTGAGGGATATGGTTTAGCGAGAACCATTGGTGAGAGGTGGATGGTTGGACTGGATGATCTTATAGGTCTTTTCCAACCTTAGTGATTCTGTGATTCTGTGATTCTGTGTATTTATATAAGGGCTAAAAATCTTTGGAAATCTTCTACCCAAAGAAATAAAGCATTTGGATGACAATTAAACCTGAAAAAGAAAGAATAGCACTAAATAGAGCGGTAGCCAGAAATTTCTGCCGAGGGTCACGGTGGACTTCAGGAAATCAGAGTGGTTGTACTGTTATTATTAAAAAGAAAAGAAGAAATGGGAAAAAAAATAAAGAAGATTATGGAATTTCAAGAAAAGCTAATGAAGATGATAGCTAAGACTGATTATTTCTCTCATGTATTTCCTCTCCTCATCTACTACTAAGACTGTAAGACTAGAAACAGGAATCTAAAAAGTACAAGTTGTCTATATAAGAACTTGGACCAAGGGAAAATGTAGCAGGCTCAGGTAAGTGTTTCAGAGCCTAAAGAGAGGAAGACTTAGCTTATCTTTGCAAATGCAGACTGTTATTAATAGCAGAACTATATTCAGATATCATGAGTGAAGCTGTAGTTAATATGATACAGAAAAATTTAATTCTCCTTGAAACTGCAAGCAGTGAAAGGCAGAAGGACTTGCTCAGACTTCTTTTCCAAAGCTACGTATTCATGTTAATACTCAGGGGTGTTGGCACAAAGTTAATTTCTTCCGAAATTTTTGCCTTGGACACATATTTTTGATATTTGTGAGATTTTTGTGGAGATTCAGACATTATGAAAAAGTAGTAGCAACTTAAATCCAAGAAGCAATAGAAATAATACTTAACTACGTAAGAAATTAGAGGAAGATGTGAAAAAGAATGGAGAGATGAATCTCAGTAATTGGAGCTGAAAGAAGAGTATCCAACCTCATACCAAACTCCAAAATGCTAATTATCTTCAACGTGTGGATATCTGTTGTTACTGTTTGAAGCTAACATATAACAATGTCCTAGTCTGAATGCGGGACAGTTTTCCTCATTGCCCCCCAACTCAGGACAGCTGGCTTTTAAACAATATACAGAATTACATACTTAAATTAGGGAAATGGTTAATTCCATATGTTCATCCTAATACTTATTCTTCTCTGGAGACCAGTTCTAGACAGAGATCTGTCTCCTCATCAGTCCACTACTAGCCCAAGATTTGCAATTGGATTATTAGAGAGGGCTCCAGTTTGTATGTCTGTCTGGTTTCTGAAATGCTTTGAAATGACTGAGATATTGATATTCTGCTCATAATCTGAAGATTTGAGAAGGAGTATGCTGCATATTGTTATCATAGTCCAGTGTTTCAGAAACAGTAAATGTGAAAGAGATTAAAGTTGTGCTGTTCTGTATTTATGTTTTGGTTAGCAGTTTGGGTACGAATGTCCTATACATTGCCCCAGGAGAGATGTGGGCTGCTTAGAAAGAGATCCCTGAATCAGAGATGTGGGGATAATGCCTTCCAAGAGATGGCAGAAAGAACTTCAAGCTGGGAAAGCGAGCATAAGAGAAGTAATGTATCAAACAGTAATAAGAGAAACTAAACTTGAAGACTAGGTGTAATGTAACGATATGTTAAGTGTAATAGAATAGACTGTTTGCAGAGGCCGTGTAACCTTCACATATGGAGATTTTAAATAACAGATAAGATGGCATTTGTTACAAAAACACTTTTGGCTCAGGATCTGGGTAAAGGAAAGGAATATGTGGTTCCACAAAATCTTCTCAGCCCCACATGCTTAAAGTAACCTATGAACCCTTAGGCTAAAATCGTGAAGAACACATGCACTTCTACTCTCTAACTTTGATTAAAACTGCTTATGGTATCCCAAACATTTACTAGTGTGGTCTGTACTACTTGCTATGAACTTGCACGTTCTTTAATTTATTCTTAGGTTTACTCTGAAACCACCGGTTAGTCTCTCTTTTCGATGGCAACAAGGAATCATTGATAAAGCAAGCATTAATGCCTTTTAGAATTACCTTTGTAAAGATTTCTTTAGCAAAAGCCAGTGTTATCTAGTGAGAAGGAAGAAAAGGACAATGATAGATTATACAAAATATTTCTAAATATTACCCCAACATTACCCAACATTTATGTCAGTCGAATGCCATTTCAGAAAAGAGAACTGAGCATTGATGTGAATATCTGAAGGACTGTGCTGTCCTACTGTTCACTCTTATTGGCTGTAGTCTAGAGAAGACTATTAATTTCTTGAAATAGGGGGAGAGGGAGAAGTTCAAAGAGTTATGGGGAAAAGCACCAGTATCTGCATGCAACTGATCTAAAATGGCAGAGAAGCGGGGTAGAAGAATCATGAAAAATTGTTGGATGACCACAGCTGAGCCTTATTTTACCCTCTGCCTCAGTTCTTTAGAACATTAGCACCTCCATTTGAATATACATAAGTCGCTCTGAAAGTAATTCCTCCTATTTATTTCCATGGAAACTACAACAGATTCAAAGAGCACAATAACATTATTTGATAGAGCAAATTCTCTCCACAAAAAACTCTTTTTTCAGCATAGACACCACCATTAGCTATGCATTTTCACCAGCAATGAAGAAGAGTCTTCACGTCGCACTCATAAAAATCTGTACCAAAGGAGATGAACCACTGTAACTGGTGCCACTGTTGAAATGCACCACCTACTGCCTCACTGTGCTCATATCCGCTGTTTGGTCTCCATCTACATTCAGCAAGCATCAATGAATGTCAGTGGGTGCCATTTTTTTTCACATGAAGGAATTCAGTTCTACACCTTTACTTCATATACATTTTCATGTCAGATGCCATTATGTTGGACTGCCTCTCTGCTATCATCTTTTGCACAGCAACAAAAGTTAGCAGAATGTTGGTGGACAGGTTCAACCTCTACTGCCATAGTATTAACCTGCTGCTCTGATATTGAGGGCCAACTTAATAAGATAGGAGGAATACTTTAGGAGAAGCCCTCATATTTATGATCAGTGTGTTAAAAAGATGTTTGGCTTTTAAAAATTTTTTTTGTTTTGGTTTGGTTTAGTTTGCTTTTATTTTTTACATTTTTATTTTTTTAGTGCTCATGAAGACTAACAAGAGTACTAGTTCCTTTGTGGAGGAAGGTAAATTAAAAGAGTTTTCATTCCCTGTCCTAAATAAACCATGTACATAAGCATAGTGTCAGAGTTAACTGCTGATATGGATAACAAGGCACTTCATTTTCATTTGAACTAGAGAAAAGTTGCTTTAAGAGCAGTCAGTGTGGGCCATAGCAGTTATTCATTTACTTTAATTAGGCTTTGTTCTCCACCTTACAATAGCTGTGGGTGAGGCAGCACTCTACTACAGTCCCTGTACTTTTATTCTGTGCTAATATTTGATTTTCCATCCTCACTGTGTTCCATCTGCACAATTCTGGAATGTGGAGTGGTTCTGATACAAAATTTCTTGCAAGAAAGAGTTGAAATTCTTGCTTACAATATTTCAGTCACTCTTTCTCTTTTGTGGTATAGAAAAAGATCAAACTTGCAGCTGCTCTTTGGTTTTATTTTGATTATTTTTTTTAAATTTACTTATGCCTTTATTCTCTATGGAAAGTTAGAAAAAGCTTACAGATATAATATTTACCAATTAAACAAGACAGAAATATGCTTATATGCTTTATGAAATATACAGATTTATTTTAAATTATTTTGCAAAGGCTGTGACTGTGATTCCTCACTTGATTATCAGCTGCAAAGGACTTTATTAAATACCATCTCATCATTTGTTGTTTTCATATGAAAGTAGTAAACAATTACTATTTCATACACAACTCTTCAATACTGTAAAAAGAGATGGCTGATGTTGTCCTTCCTATTCAGACATGGTTGCATTGCAGGAATGTCAAATCTTGTTTATACTTTGGGTTTGGTGGGAGATATGGATCATTAGAGGGAGAACGCTGAGAAAAATACAAGACACGTTAGTCATAACAGTAAAAGTAGCTAAAGAGAAAGAGACATGCTAATGCACATACAGATTCTATAATAGGACAGAATAGGATTGTGCTGAGGAATGCGCAAAGGTGGAAAGTTTAGAGGAGAGTTACCACTACACTAAATTGTCAAGCTTGAGTCAAATGGTATTCTTTCTGACACCTCTGGCTACGGCACATTGCTTTGGATTCAGTTTCTCCACTTTTCCTTGATTGTTTCAGGACAGGTAATTCCTCTGTGCTTTGATTGTTGAGATTATCCTCTTTTATATAGTTTCCCTTTTCCCTTCGACCTCTTTTCTCCACTAGCATTATGGATGTGAGTAAAGATTATGTAGACTGCTGTAATGTGAAGTCTAGTTTTGAAGTCAGTCATTGGCTTAGATAGACAGTCAAAAGCAAACAGAATGCTGTACTGTTTGCATATTTCTTTGATTACATAATAATGAGTAACATTATTAATCAAGGGTATCCATATATAGAAAAGCTAACTTCAGCAGAGACCCTATTTTTGTGTGCCTGTATGCTCACATACAATCCATAAATGTCAACAGAAGTACAACTCAGCTATTGAATTTCCAAGACTTTTTTAAACATAAGTGTTTATCTATCCAAGACTCTGTTGTTTCAGGTAAGAAATGCTTGTAACAAATGGAGAATGTGCCCGGGTTTCAAGACTTACAGAAGAACCATAAGCACACAAATACCATAGTCAGCTGGATAATATTTTGGTTTAATTAGGTAGGTAGTATCAGCTTATATTGACACAGATTCATGAAACTTCCATGCTGCAAGTATGACTAAACCCTGTTAGTATGGTTCTGCCTCTCCTACCTTACAGGGGGTGACATAGTGAGATCAGAACGTAGCTGTGTGTGCTTACTCTTCAGCTGGCAAAAGTTATCAGACGGCCTCCATCCCATCTTCAGTTAAAACAGCAAGTCTAAACCATATGTGACCAAGAAAAAATATACCTTTAAGCATGACTGGTAACGTGTATGTACAGCTGCTCTTCTGCAACTGGGGATGGGAGAACAGCAAAAAGGCTAATAAACCAGAGGCAAGACAATCAGAAGATGGAGCACAGATATGACAAAGGACTCTATATCTAAGCCTGCATTACTTGATGTGATCTCTGTATCAGTTACAATCTGGCTTTATGCTAACTTCTACAGAATGCTGAGCTATTTCAGAACTGTTCTTGAGACAAACTGTAGCCTCTCTTGATTGTCTCTACCATGATCTTGATTCTCTTAATGTAGTATGAGTAGAAAACAGAATATACTGCATTACCAGAACTGAGAATGGACAGAAATGTGGGTTCTGTAGTTCACTGAACCACTTCAAATGAGTAATTTTCAACCCTTTTGTTTTTCTACACTATATGGTAAGTTAAAGTAGAATTATTTAGAAATTAAAACAGCTTTAGATTTTTAGGATATCACTGAATTAGTTTGCCAGAGGCTGGTTTATTTATTCCTCAAAACATGTAACTCAAAGTAGTGGTGGGTTTTTGTTGTTTTTATGATCTAATAAGTATTGAGAATTTTCTAATTTGTTTATACTTCTTTAGTAAGACATTCTTGGAAATCATATCAATAATCAGAAGTACAAGAAAAGCTATTTGCAACATCCAAATTCTAAAGTTCTAAAGTACCCCTAACACAAACGCTGTATTATATAAATGTTCTCATGTAATTCTTGATGTCATACAAATTATCTATATTGCTGTGACCTAAATGTGATTTTGCTAATGGTTACTGATGTTTGCTAATTTCTAGATGAAACGCACTCCTTTTCTCTTGTTTATTCCACCATCATCATTTCTATTCTGTATTGTCAGATTTTGTTGTCCAAATAAGAATCAAGAAATAATGTATTATATAAATGTTCTCATGTAATTCTTGATATCATAAAAATAATCTACATTGCTATGACCCAAATGTGATTTTGCTAATGGTTACTGATGTTTGCTAATTTCTGGATGAAATGCACTGCTTTTCTCTTATTTATTCCACCATCATCATTTCTATTCTGTATTACTCTTTAACATAAGCAGCTCTAATTCTTCTTTTACTTATTAACACTCTATTTTGAGTGACTGTCCTAGCTCATGTTGGTAGACTAGATAAACTAAACTGCGATGCATTGGGCAATGGATCTAGAAGCATAGCTCCCCAAGCTACCTCTGCATAGTGCTCTTGTCTTCCAGTAGGATATTGACCGTATATCCCAAGGGTCAAACATTAGTCCAAAAAACTAAATAATCAATTATATTTATAAGCAATTTGGTTTTCATCTTGGTTATGGTTATTTCCAGTTTTACAAACCTAGCATAATGCGCCCTATATCAATTTTGGTTTTCATTGTTTGTTTTGGGCTACATTGATTACACCCTCCAGTTATATTCAGGCCTTGCCATCTTCAGTGATATTTATTCTGCAAATGAGCTGTAGTGCACACAAACAGTGAAAAAATCGTGGCAAGTCAAGTTACTCAAAATCAATTTATATGATACATATGCTGTTGCAAAATATCTGCAGTTTTCCAAAATAGTGGACTCTATAGGGACAGGTAGTAAATGAAACTAAGGGATCAAATAAATGCTGAGACAGATGTACGGTTATTTGGCACAGTTTATTCCTGCATTAAAACTTTTGGAAACCTTGCTCATTCTCTGTTCTTTCCTTTATTAACCTTCTTTCTTTAGTACCTCTTGCATCTTTTTGTGTGTGTATCCGTTCAGTTGTATTTTTCTTGTACTTGGCAGATTTTGTTGTTCAAATAAGAATCAAGAAATAGCTATTTCTCTTGTAACTTTTAAAACTTTATGCAGGTATGTCATGCTATGAACTGCAGTCTAGGAGCCTTTCTCCCCCCTTCTGGATTAGGCAGTGTGTGTACGCTTGGTGTCTGTAATGGGAAACCTTTCAGTGCCTGAAATATTTGCTTTTTCCATGTACTGATTTTGGTGGGGAAGAAGTTGCTTTTCTTCATAGCAGTCCATATGTCACTGTGTTTTAAAGGTGTGACTAAACAAGTGACCAGTACATTGATCTTTTAGTTTTCGCAAAACAATTTTGTGCAACAGCATCAGGGCCTACAAGCAAGTAGGCTGGAAGTGTGCAAGACACTGGCAATGAACACAGCCAAGACAGCTGACTTGAACTCACTACAGGGATATTTCATACTACATGATGATGTGCTCAGTAATAAAAATGGGGAGTAGTCTTTCAATGTAGCCATTCCATACAGACTGTCTGGTCTTTGGTCTGTTGTTGTGATATTTTAGGTGCTTGCCTTTGTGTCAATGTTTTGTGAATGTTTTCTTGATTATTGAACAGCTTTCATCTTGCAGTATGTTTGTTTTACTTCTGCCCGTCTCATTCTTTCTCGTACCCTACTGGGAACGAGTGAGCAAGCAGCTGGGTGGTAGCTCAGCTACTGGCCAAATTCAGGACACCACAAATCCCAACACGCTTAGGTGGATAGTCATCTATAAGTCAACTTTCATATTTTCATAGTTGAAAAGTAACATAGGTAGAGGACACAAAATGCACGGTTCTTTGTTTGAAATAGAATTTTCAATTAATAACAATAAATATATCTGAACTTCAAAATATATAGTTAGGAAAGACAGAGTCATCTTTCTAAATTGCCATACCATGCAGCAGGGTTGATGCTTGTTTCCCTTCAGTTACTTCTAAGTCATTCTCTAGTGCAGAGGAAATATGGAGTGTTTAGCGTAAAATTTCCATTATAAAATTGTTCAGACTGGGAAGGACTACTGTATTGGCAACAAGCCTTTCAAAAATTGATAAAAAGAAAAGTAGTTTAGCAACTCCATTTTATTTCCTGAAACATAAACACTAAGTTGCTAATTCCATTAATATTAACAGTATGAATCTCATGGTTCCAAGTGCTGTAATGAAAAAAATTATATGAGAATCCTAGAATTTCCTCTTCAAAAATATATCTATTTGTAATGTTAAGTGATTTTGGCACTGAAGTCTGAGGAATAAGTAACATACAAATCTTACAATTTCTATCTTTTTTTTCTTGGTGTTTTGAAAATTTTTCCTATGAACAGTACTAGAAGCTAGTTAGAAAAATGTATTGCCATATTTTTTATGTCTTAACAGAAAGTCTTGTTTTTATAAAACTATTTTTTGAACAAACAGTGAGGCAAAATTTTTGATGAGGTGTCACTATTGGCATGTTCTTCTATACTTTGTGTTCTCCCTCCTTAGACTTGTAAAGATAATTTAAAAACCCAAACCAAATGAATTTTCTTATTTGTGGTACCGTTGTGATGCTCATGCAAATATTTTAATATGAGAAGTTACTCTCATATATGTTTTTCCTATTGTCACTTGTAAGGATAAAAAGGAGCAATAGACCTAAATATAAGAATATCTATTAAACTCGCCCCATTTTGGACTTCAAAATGTCCCTTTTTATTTTTGAAACAAAAGCAGGTCTCTTCTATCTCTGCTGTCAACAATAATAGGTGTGTAAACTCTCAGCCTAGGGTGCTCTTTGGTCTGCTCAAAGTCTGGGGAAGTTTCTTTCTCCAGCATCAGTATACCTCTTTCTAACTTGACTTGTTCTGTGTCTGCATAGGAGTACAAGATATAGTCTTGATATTGTAGACAAACTGGTACAGGGTTAAGACAGTGGACACCTGGCTGTATTCCCACAGTGCAATGGCTATGGCTGTATTCCCAAGCATTCTGTCTGTGCTAGCCTACTTTGACACCTTTGGATAGCTGGAAGGGCTTTTTAACATCATACAAATTAATCCAGCCTGAGGCTGGATTAGCAGTCATAATGGACAGCGTATAAGGGTTTTCAGGCACACAGCCATCTACACCTTGACAGGCTTGCTGCACTTCTAGTAGTTTATTAAATCTTTGACAAACTTTAAAAGAGGCTGTCAAGATGTTTCATCATTTTTTCTTCTTATGCCATTTTTAGTATATTTATTGCACATGAAAAAAAGACATCCCTAGGCATAGCCCAGGAGCACTAGGGCAAGTTTCCTCACTCTTCTGCCAACATGTTTCTGTCGTGCCCTGGAGGTAGCATGTGGATCGAGAAGGTAGTTCTGTTCTTCATTTCCTTGGCCTCTCCACTGACAGCATTAACCAGATAATTAGCAATGAGAGGAGGGTTTTTTATTACTCAGAGACTTTTTATTTCACAGGGGATTTGTTTTCTTTTATTTTGTTTCACAGTTGTTTATAATATTCCTTACTATCTTGCAATTAAAGCTACTTTTTTCTTATCAATCTATCACATGCATGTTCTGCTTAATAGTGCTGCTCGTAAGTGTAAGACATCTAGTAAAACCATTGTGATGTTGTCTGTCTTAGACAAAAGGACATTTCGAGTGTTTGGGAACAAAAACAGAACTGAAGAATTATACACATGGGTGAAAAGGGCAATATAGCTGAGTTTACTGTACTATCCATTACATCATCTCTTTTTGCTTCTAAACTGTGTCTAGCTCCTAAACAAGTTCTTTGCTGTTTGTTGTTGTTGTTGTTGTTGTTTTTCTTTTTTCCCGTGTGTGTACTTGCAGGTATTTATCCAGCACAACCATAGCTGTTGCTGCTTGCAGAGCATTATTAGCTTTGTTGACTTTGGAACTTTGGAACAAGTCCATAACCTGATGCTATTTCAGGGGACAAGGTTTGAGCTTAATATTCAGTTTTTGTCTTTTCTAAGTCTGAATTCTTCTATTTTGTTTAGAAGAAAAAGCGAATTCCTCACGATTTCGGTTGGGAAATCTGGAACTTTATCCATACCCTCAGCAAAATCAAGTAAATATTGTCTACTTACAGTTTTTGGCTGTTATAGCTATTAATGGAAATTTTCATATCCAAATAATCTGCGTGTTTTCATTTGTCCAAATTTTTATTATCGTTTGTTGAAGAAGTGCAGAACAGACAATAAAGTACCTTTGCTAAAAGATTAAGACTCTAGAATTGTCATGGAATATTTCATATAAATCACTGAAAGTGTAGAGAAAGGTGGGAAATTATAACATAGTTAATATATTTATATGTCTTTAGTTGTGTATGCATAAAGGAAAGCATGTGCTGCCTTCTCAATGTTCACATAATGCCTGGAGACCAGGAAGAAAATAGGAAATGAATGAAGAGGGAAGGAAGAATGCAAATTGGCTATAAGACAAGTTGGTGGTTCATGATCCTTGCTTTAACTCTGATCCAGTCTCATTAATGAGAAATTTTACAGAAAGATTTTTGATTGCAAGACAAATTCAGCTTATGTTGCCTGTGCAGATGTCCATGTGAAGGAACAGCACCGAAAGTCTTCCAGAACTTATATATTCTTCTAAAAATCTTTCCAACATTTCATATTAATAACTTAAACCATTGCAGCTGCATATCACTTCAAGGAATGAAGGATCAAACATTAATAAAAGTTTTGAAATGTATGGCTTAAATCAAAAGAGAAGAAAGAGTCCTGGATCCTTTCCATTGTGGAATGAACAGCTTTTCTGAGAAGAAGCAAAACACAGTGGCTGATAGTATTTTAGGTTACTGTTTTTCAGTTAAGTCATCTACACCAGGGATGCAGGAACTTGCTTGCTGATGAAAACTACTGAAATTATCAACAACCTCCAATTAATGAAAAATAGTTAATTCTTTGATAGGAATAATCATAAGACTACTATCTGGGAAACTTTCCCTTGTCTTTTACTCAAAACTTACTACTTATTGTCTGGAATATTACATTTATAGATCATGAGCAACTAGTGTCATCATGATTCTCACAAGAATTTTGATCTCATTATCTCATTTGAAGATGAGTTATGTTTAATACACAATATTCATTAGCTATCTGTAGTCTTTCTTTTAGCAAGAAGATAGCCTTATCTAAATCAGTTCCTGAAGCTGTTTAACATTGTTGACTAAAATGCTGTGCAGGCCCTTGCTAGAAATTAATATGAAAATATCTCCTAAGTCTGGAGAAAATTATCTCCTTTGAGACATCAGTTTTGAGGAAACGAGTGAGATCTTGTATGTCTGTGAGGATGGCCAGGTAAAACTGAAAGAACTTTTTTTTGTGCAGTGAAAGATTTTGGCATAAGACTGGAAATGGAATTTGTGAAAAAGCTTATCTGATTCAAGTAGAAGCGTAGGTGGGAGGTATCAGTATATGCATCTATATACTTGGCATAGAAAAACAGGAGTGAGTGTGAGCAGGAATGGAATTGTCTGATGTTTCCTTGGGATTTTTGTTCATACAAATTAGCATAATTAAATACTGAATTAAAAAAAATATATATCTACATTAAAGAAGAGTCATCGTCAAAATTTCCTATACACAATCCAACATCTAAAAGTAAACAAGGCACATATCCCACAAGAACAGTTTTCACTGCTCAGATCTGATTTTCTCAGGTCTTTTTCATCATGTGCACTGTAAAAGACAAGACATTTTAGAAAAAAACTATGATGAGATCCTCTAACAATCTAAAGGTATTTGTAGCATAAAAGGAGGGAAAAGATGTATATTTGTGAAATATCATCTTCAGAAGCAATTCCAGTTCTGGCCTTTCTTAACTTTCAATAACTGAATTTGAAATAATACTAAAAAAATTTATCAGTTTTAAATTATTATTCATTTATACATAATATTAATATGTCTGCTTTTAGAATGTGAAGCAGGGCATTTCTAAATTATCTTTTTGTTAGTGACATTTGTACCACTTTTCCTTTATAGTGCATCTTATAACTTAATCATCTATAGTTAGTCAGAACATCACATTATATGGATAGATCAAATTAACATATTTTTATCAGACCACTATTTTTTCAGAATTCCATACTTTAGACTAATTTGATATTGTTCATATATATGCATTAAAATAAACTCAACAGGCATGTGACATCAATTCTTTTGCCACCTAGAATAGTGCACATAAGCAAGAGATGAGAAGAACTATTGAATTTCATTGTGTTAGTAAGATAGATAAAATTTCTTTCCACTTTTTTTGACTGATCTTTAAGTAAGAGACTAGAGTGAAAGAAAGTGCACAAATGCGATTTAACCTATAGTGCCAGAACCTGTAGTGCTACCTTACAGATCATTTTTTCTAGTTCTATTACGTGGAGATATCCAAATGAAAAAATATGAAAAAAAGACATATTCAATAAAGCACATTCAATAAAATACTTTATTTCCTCAAAGAACTGGAAACTGATACTCATGTTGAGCTATTATATATGCCTTAATTCTGCAGAAGCTAAGCATCTTAGCTGTACTTCTCCACATATTTAACTTAGATTTCACAGTCATACAAGCAGACTATTAGGAAAACACTATCAGCTAAGTGACTGAGATATGAACTGCATTATTACACAACTTTAACCCATGTATGATTTTAATTATGAAGAAGAATCTAAAATGTAACTATAATTTTTATGAAATTGAACAGTATTCCTTATTTGAATAGACCACTTAATAATTGACCGAGGTTACTGAAATATTGAAATAGAGACTGCAGTACTAAATTCAATTTCCTTCACAGCAAATAAGAACTGCTGAAAAAGAGATGTTAATTCTTGCCAATCTTATCAATAGTTAGTGAATAACATACTTCGCACTTCACAGTGTCTGAAGGAGTATGGAAAACCTTCAAGTTTTAGGTGGTCATGTGTGAACTAGATAGTGACACAGCATCATCTGAAGCCAAGTTTAAAGAAGATGAGTAGATTTTCTAAACAAAAGGGTTAGGAAAGCAAAGATAAGTTAACTAATTACACGGCAATTTTGGGGGGGTAATCAGTCAGGACTGCACACTAATCTAGAAAGATAGGTCTTGAGCTTTGAAATGTGTCTTCCATTCTCAAATGATAGAGAAAAACCATAAAGGCCTTAACCCCAGCTGTTCTACCACTGAAATGAATAGCAACAACAGGATTTAATTTTGCTGTTTTGGTTCCCAGAACTTTCCTTGCTCATAACGCCACCTGCTAGCAGATCTGTGAATTGTACTAAGCAAGGACAGGTGGTCCTCCAGAAAACAGTCTTTTTCCGATACTAGTGAGAAGAATCATCAAGACATGCAGCTAGTCATTTGGGGGGAAAAAAAAAAAAAATTAATTCACGGATCAATAGAGAACTACACAAGGCTGTGAGTGCCATGAGGTGCTGATATTGCTGAGATAGTGAACTTAATGCACATGTTCTATGGAAAGTGTACCAGAGGTCCTTAAGAGAAATATCATTTCAGATTTACTAAGTTACTGAGGATATCAGTCCTAAGATTGGAAGGGATGCTGTCAACACATCTATTTCCTTCTCACATCAATTAATTAAAACTGTTTTATATGTGTGACATACAATAGCTCCCAAAACCTCAGACAGGTAGCCATTAACTACAGTGTTTTCCTTCTTCACTTTTACTGCTAAAATATTAAAATGATGAGATTGCCAGGGTGAATAATCAATGGGTGTTTGAGTGAATCTGCCTTCAGTAAGAAGTATAGAATAAATTGCAGTTATCTCTGTACAAAAATTGCCAGATTAAAAACAGCCATCGTAGAAGGAGTTCCTTTTCAAAGAAAAGCTATTTATTAGTGTACTACTTCTTAAACAGATTATGATTACTCTTCTGAGTAATTTATATTGCATTCTCAGCATGAAAAAGCTCACCGAACCAAGTGATGATACACTACTCTTGTTGTGCCATACAAATATTGCTGTTATTAATCTTTGTTTTGGCACCTGATGAGCTTAAATGCTTATCTAGGAAATGTATGAATAATGCCTGTATTGGGAAAGATTGACAACAGCTATAAGCTGTATTCAATTTAGTTTACATGTTACTGAGTTGTAAGTTAACTAATCCAGCTGCTTTAATAAGTTTGTTTGTAACTTCATTGTGATGGGCAGGATAGGCTTGTTGAATACAAGGTTTAGGAGAGTCCTTGAAAGAAGAAGTCCCACCTGGACAAAGTTCAAAATCTCTTCCTGGGCAAGTCCAAGGAAAATGTGTCCATATCTAATAGATTCCCCTCACTTTCTCAGGGCACCAAGGGGGATCAGAAAATCTTAATTGTGGTGGCAGTCCATTGTGCTATCCCTGACATACACCGCCATAGTTTCTGAGCACTGTTAGGTCCCTTTGGGTTCCCACTGAAAACATCTTTTTTTTCCTGTTAAATATGACTGACTATCAATGTTTTCCAGTCAATTACAAGGTAAGTAATACAATAAATGACTTCATCTATTCAGGCTAAAATCTCTTAAGCTTCTCACCTGATTTCAAATTTCATGAGTGCCCATCCTCTCTCAGACAAAAAGAAAACTCTACTTTGATTTTTAGGATGTTTTACCAGGTGATGAATCCTTCCAGATGCCTGGCCAGATTTGTGAGCATAACTGTCTGTATAATAACCTCACTAGTTTTCCATTCATAATTTATTGTAAGTTAAGGTATATTTACCTGCACTGTGGTTTAACCTGGCATGCAACAAAACTCCACACAGTTGTTCACTCACTGCTCTCAGGTGGGATGAGGGAGAAAACTGGAAACAAAATAGAACTTATGGCTTGAGACAAAAACTATTCACTGAGACAGAAGAGAAAAATGGAAACAAAAATGTAATTATAACAATATGTATATATGAAGGCTGCTCCAAAAGTAATGCCTTCTACTTTGTTATGTTGACTTGTGATGTCAGAGGTGGATGTTGGTGGTATGGCAATAGAGATTGAACCTTCCCACCAGTATTCCATTACATTTTGTTGCTGTGAGACAGATGGCAGCAGAGGGACAGTCTGACAGAATGATGTCTGACATGGAAGTGCATATGAAGCAAAGATGTGTCATTGAATTCCTCCATGTGGAAAAAATGGCGTATTCATCAATGCCTGCTGAACACTGATGGAGACCAAACAGTGGATGTGAGCACAGTAAAAGCTGGAATGCTTGGGCAACATTTTCATAGCAAAGATGTCATCATAGCAGCTGTGAAATAGTGGGTCGCCTCCACTGATGCACATTTGTACAAATGTGGTATGCAGGCTCTTGTTCAACTCTGGTGAAAATGCATAGCTAATGGTGATGACTATGCTGAAAAATAGTGTTTTGTAACTGAGAATTTGCTCAATCAAATAATGTTATTGTGCTCTTTGTATCTGTTGTAGTTTCCATGGAGATAAATGGGAGGCATTACTTTAGGAATGAGCTGCATACTTAAATTTGGCAACAGCCCTAATTGCTGACAGTTAATTGTGGTAAAAATGATTATTGAAATGGCCATATTTTGTGAACACAAAATCTTTTATTTTTTTAACTAGAATTTATTCTTACTTATAATTCACTATTAGCATTCTGCCTGCCAATTTTTTTTTTATTCTTTTTTTTACTTTCTTGATGTATTATTAGTTCAAATAGAGCATAAAGTATACATGCCCACAACATTTCAATTTTTACAAAACAAAAAATGGAAGGCCAGATTGCATTTGTCTTTTCCCTCTGGCACCAGGAAAATTAAATGATTCTTCCTCGTCAGTCACAAATAGGCATTAAAAATAAAGAAAACAACAATATTTTTTCTTCAGAGATTGTTTATTACTAACTAAATATGACCATAGAGTTTTATTTTGTGAAATTTAGTTTATTAATATAATGCTTCTTACTGGTTCCTTATATTTTTATGTGTTTATGCAGTGCTTTAAAATGGTCCAATAAAAGGAAAATATTTGACTTACTAGCTTATTTCAATATAATTAAATTTACAGACTGAAGTGGCCACTATTTTTAAAAATACATATTTTTTAAATAAAATTCTGTAACAAAATATTTTTTTTTTGTCATAGGTATCAATAGTAAAAATGTTCATGTCAATTAGTACTGCTCTTTCTTTTCTCATATTCCCAGTTTTAGTAAGCATTAGATTTCACATTTTTCCCAAGTGAAAATTTATTCTCTCTCTTTTTTTTTTTTTTTTTTTACTTTGCTTGCTCATTGATTAAGTTGAATCTTATTTCTAAGTAAAAAGGAATGCTTACTGGAAAGTTCCATGGAAGAAAAATAGCGCAGGTTTTCACATGTACTATTTTGGCATGTATTATACAGATAGTTTAGAACATGTCCTTACATTCATCACATGAGCTGATTTAGGATTTGTGCTGAATAGACATCTTTTGGTGTTTCAGCTAAATAGAATTGAACCTTTACCAAAGACAAAGTGCTGCATGCAGAGTTTGCATACAGTACAGCAGTTTATACAAACTGGCTTTATGAAGATTGATCTGATAAGAATAAAGGAAGATATGAATCAACTTTCATTCCATCTCAGATAGTGAGAAATGTGGAAAGTTTAATGTCGAACTGTGAAAAGATTCAGTAAGTCACCACAAATCACTTCTACTAAGCCCAAACTGGGTAATTTACACAGCACTTTGTGATCTTCAAACAGTTTGCAGTGTGCAATTATTCATGCCACAACATGGGGCCACCGCGTCCAAGCTGCCTGTTTGTTCTACGGCTGAAGCAGAGGTGTTTGAAAACTGCAAGAGACTACCAAAGGCCCAGAGATCATGGCTAATGTGACACCCCAGGCCTAATCTTCTTAGAGCACCGGGATAAAATAAGTATCCATTACAAAATCAGCCTTCATCCTGCCCCCTTCTGTGCTCTGCCACTCTGATAGCCAACACGGAGACAATTGCATGATTCTGGGCTTAATCAGGTATTAGGAGCTAATGCAGTACAAGAAGAGGCTAATCTCCATATTTACTCCATCTGTACTTATGGCCCTGACTTGCCTGCCCCTGATAGATCAAAAGGAATTGGCAAAAACCAGATTAGAGATGAAGAAAAGGGAGAGAGAGGTCCAAGGAGTGTAAGAGGCAAAATTCTCTGCTTTCCTCAGTTGTATATATGTGTCTTAAAGCCATGTGGTCTAATCCCATGGAAACACTTTCCATTGTATTTCTGCTTCTTTTCCTCCCCATCCCCAGTCTCTGGTCTCATCTTTAAAAATGGAAATTACCATTGCAGTTAAAATAATTGATAGTGTACCATCCCATTTCTAAGAATCAACACTTAACACAATTATAGTTAAACTGTTTGTTTGTTTTTGTTTTTGATGTGGATTTCTTTCAGCTCAATTTATTAAAGCACTTATTTATTACAGATATCCATATAGAGCTCTCTTCTGGGTCCATTTGGAAGTCTGATGAAAAACCCATAGCTAAACAGAACTCATTAATTCCAGGGCTTTGTAAGTGCTTCATAGATAATGTACCCTTCTGTGACCTTAACTTAAAATGCCTATGACAAAAAAAAAAAAATAAAGTGCCTGTAAAATTAACTGTTTTAGTCACGTGGAAGTAGCTGGTTACTTCCTTTCTGTATCTTCTTATCACCTACAGTATCTTAGCATGTCTTTTCTGAAGCTCTTTTGTACAAGTAGTTACTTGCAATTCCAGAAACATGGACAGATGGGTAAGGAAAAGAGAGCAAAGGAAATTCACACTCACCACTGTTTGCAGTCACCTGCTGTTTGTAAACAGTGACATGTGGCCACCAATAATGACCTTCAAGCTAGGAGAGGCATGCACTAAACTAGCTCAAGTACTCTGGTCACCTTGGGTTGGTGCTGCCTTAACAGTGACCAAGTTTTAAGAAGATGGGATGCATTCCTCAGCAAGTGTGGAAGAGGCCTGTACTCTAAAAAGAGCTCAGAAATGATGAGAAGATTTCAAAAGGTGCACTGTCTTCTCTTTTGGAAAACCAGCAGACTCACTGTTACAAGCCCCAAGTGGTGCCAAAAGAGAGCTGTGCTGCTGATGATTTTTGGCAATAGAGCTCACCTCATTAGAGTGGATTAAGTCATGATGCTGAGAAGGATAAAAGGTGAAAAGCAAAAACAATGAATGGTGAACACAGAAAGCTCAGTGTCATTTGTATGCTGACGCTATTATTGACTAGAGCCCATGTGGTTCACACTTTTCAATTACCGTCTGCTAGAAAGGTGGCCCATAATTGCAAAGGCTGATGCCAGTGCACCAAATGTCAAGGGAGCCTCCCTAACCCTCATCACCTTTTCTTGATGTTTGACTTGAGGATGTTCAAAGGCAAAAAGCCACAGCCCGCAGATCTCCCTGAGGAAGAAAAAGATGCCACTTTAAAAAATAAAAAATAAAAAAGATAAGACAGAATCCTGACAACTCAGCCCCCTCATTTGAGTTAAATTCATTATCCTGTGACCTTATCCTTTACCCTCTGTACAGCTAGGATGTCCACCAGCATCAGTGAGAATTACACAGTGAAGAGCCAGTGCAGGATTGTTTTTTTTGATGTTGTGGTACTGAAGTTGCCCAGATGCTGAACAACACAGTCTCAATATTAGTGTTGGCAGAGATCACTTGAGATGTTCTTCCATGAGATTTTTAAAAGATGGAAAAAAAAGTAGTCTTGTTTTTCATCTGAACTTCAACAGCGATTCTCACTGACAGTACAGTGTCATCCTTCCTGTGACACATCATTTTAGCTAGTATTGTGTCATCCCTTTGGGTTCTAGAACAGTCTGTGCTCTATTGCTGCCATTTACTTAAAACCTCAAATACTCAAATACTTGAGTCAAACTCTTTCAGAAAAATCTGAGCAGATCCAGAAAATAAGATTTTTTTCATTGTTAGCAATATGATTTCGGAATTTAACTGATAGGTAATACCTTGTTTAGCTATTTCAAACGTTATTTTGATTACTGCTTCTTAATGGCAAATAAATGGTGGAAAGTTGTGTATACTCTATTAGACAATGTATAGATCATTCCTAAGATCTGTTTTCTACCACAAGTTACTGCCTCTGTTTACAAAAAATGTATTTTCAGTGCTTAGGAATTAATATCCTGTTGTTTCTAATTATTCAAAATACAGATTTAGATACTTTTTATTATTTACATATTTTTATATTTAAATAAACTCTTTTAAAATACAACTTTTTTTTTTCTTTTTAAAATACTTACTGGAATCATTGGGCCAAAGCCTTAGATCAGTTTGAATAATATTTAGGAATTTAAAAGTTAGTGTTAATACCATTGGCTTTTGAAAAAGTGTGATATATTACCTTTGTAATAGAAGAGCACCCATCTTACTGTTTCTCTGCTAAAGCATGACGCACTGGTAATTATCAATTTGTTTCAGTTCTCAATAATTAAGCCAAAATTACCTTTAATTTTTTTTCCCCCCTCAAATTAATTGATGAAGTTCTACCGGAATAATAGTTTTGTTGACTCTGCATCATACTGAGATTTCTCTAGATCCTTATTTCAAAGATCAGAGACATTAAGTCAATATTCTTTCCTCATGAGAGAGAAATCAGATTTTATTCACACCTTACCTGCCAAAGATTTAACTAGTTATAACTAACTACACAGATTTGGTGAATTGGAATTGACTCTAAATTGTGTTGAAATCTTCCCTGAGTTCTGTGAGCAGCTTGAATTTGTGTATATTTGTTGTTTGTTAATTAGAAGTAGTTCATGATGCACTTGAAAGGCATAATTTTATCACTATATGAGAGCAGCAGACAAAAATTTCCCACCAACCTCAGATTATACTGTACAAATTTTTTCAACAGTCAGATTACTTGCCTGACTTTCTCAGACTTCAACTCCTTACATAAACTTACCTCTAGTTGAATTTAACATCGACAATTTTCTCTCCAAGGTAAAGATCTGACCTAGCAGCCTTCTGTCCTTGCTCCTTGGCAGCAACACCGCTGTAAATATGCTAGAAATAGGAAATACTGTTAATTCTCTTATTCATAAACATGTTTTGAGATAATGCATTATATAATGCATCAGAATAGTACAATTTCACAATACGGATAGTCTATGATGTTTGTCATCAGAGAATATGGTGGGAACTGGGTTACTAATAGTCCATTAAGTTCTTTGAGTCAATTATTGGAGAAGAAAATCTGTCAGGAAGACAAACGAAAGACATGAAAAAAAATATATATAGTTATCCCTTGGATATTTAGTTAAATGACCATTGTAACATGGAACCCAGATGCTTTACCCTTACTCTTAAGTTGTTCTGGGTACTTTGCTAAAGATGAAGAATGAGTTCTAATTATATACTATGGTTTCAGTTTAAATGTTAAAATCTCATAAAAAATACTATCATATTTGAAAGCTATCCAATCTCAAATAAATACATCTCTTCTTTACTATTAAGTATTTTTCCTGATAAGAAGGCCAAAGAAATAATTTCCAGAACATAAATTGCAAATGGGCTTTTATTTCTTTCATTCATTCTTTGTTTATGCAAAATAAAGTTTACTATTTTTAAATTGACTTCAAATAATTTCAACGATTAAATCTTAGCCTACCTGCAACAAATGACACATAATTTTGCTCTGAAGTTAGGTTTTTCTATGTCTGCTCGTTAAATAAGTGAGTATAATTCCTAGTTTGCCACTCTGGTGTTTTCAAACACAGATTCAAAAGGTGATCCTAATTTAGGTTGGGAAACCAATTAAGTATTGAATCCATTGAATACCTATCAGCAAATGTATGCAAAATGGTTAAATTTCAGCTTGGAAGTATTCAATGAAAGTAAATTCTATAGCTTTCTTCATCCAAATTTTCCTAAACATTTTTGATGCACTGTATTTTTTTCAGGTTTACATAATTGCACCAGAAGCTAGCCCAGTAATTTGCTCACTCACTCCTGCTCCATTAAGTTCTAGACTTCAAAATTTAGGTGCTGTCAAATTTGATCCTGAGTCCAAGTTTAGCTACCAATGTTTTTGACTGTTAGAGATGGTGAGAGCGTTCAATCACTACAGAGACACTTATGACTCTAGAATTTCTAAGATTCTGGCAGTGTTCAGATGTTGCATGTCCCCTAACTCTTGAATTGTCGTGCTTCACATAAGTATCTGCTGCTCTGCATAACAGTGGATAAACAGGCATGAAAAACAGAAAAGTCTTGTTGAATTTAATAGGGAAGAAATACGTAGATTCCCCTGGAAAAAATAATACAGTTTCATAATATTGCACTGGAAATTAATAACTGAGTGAAATTTGTGCTGTAGGTACTGTTTAAAATTAACAGGTACCTACAACAGAGGGGATATGCCTAATTTGCCATTCAGATCTACAGTATGGTTCAAAAGGTTTTTGACAAGTTTGTTTTCTTTTCAGTTTTTAGTGGTGAAGTTATTAGGCCTGAAAAACAACGTATTTCACTCTCCTTTTTCCAAACTCCCAGTTTAGCACTTTTGAATAATTAAAGATTCTTTTGCTTTGAGATAGCTGTACTGATACTATGTGGATATAGAAAGGACAGTTTTCAAAGGAAGGTCACTGCCAGTAAAAAGGTTTACTATTGCATGTATTTGCCCCTAATATTTTTCCCTTTTAGATACTAGCAGCAGTGTCATATTAAATGACTTCCCCCTTTAAACTGTTAAGTGGTGCTAGTTCAGTTTTAGCGGTAAGTTGCCAGCAGGCTCGGGGGAGAACTACTATCTCCTATGGCCCTGAAAATTGATATTGAACATGGAAGGAAAAATCTCACAAGCTGATAGCAATTAGCTAAAAAGGATTTGCGACTCCATGATTCATCACACTAGGGGATCAAAGTCATTTACAGAGAGTGTTTCTACAGTCCCTGCCTGCTGCTCTAAAGATATACCTCTGTTTATCTCTCACACTGCGGTGTGACATTTCCTTTTTTAAGAGCCCATTTTCTTAGAAACATAGCAGTGGGCTGCTGCAGCACAGGCAACCTTTGATTCTCCACTGACTGCCTAAATGACACGATGGCTCTAATGGCACAGCTTTAGCAGGAGCTCGCAATGGGAATTGGACTTATTATTTACATAAATGGACTAACAGGTCAGGTTTGGTACTTGCTTGTAAAAATGAGGACAAGTCTTATTGTAGCAAGTGGTGTAAGTCAGTCCTCTGGTTCTGGAGCTTTGCAGACCTTTTATAGCTTTTTCCTGCTAGGACCACATACAGTCGTAAATGAATGTCACTCACTATACATGTTTTTAGAGGCATATTAGGATAGAATCCTATAATTTTTATCAAAATATTAAAATAAATCTACAGAAAAACGACTTTTTTGTTGAAAAGCATAAAACATGTTAAGAAATGAATTGTACTCTTCTATCCTTCCAAAAACACTCATTTTGAAAACAGTCTCATTTCTCAAAATTGCTTTTTAATTGTGTCATATGAAGAAAAAACAAAGAAAGCAAAACAGAAAACAAAAATCAAATAAATATTGTCTGTGTCCAGGCCCAAGTGGTTCCCATTATCTCAGCAGTAGGAATTGAATTTGTTTCTGAGAGCCACAACCTGAAATCATGCAAATCTTATAACTTGTGAATAAATTTTATACTCTAGGGCTGAAAACACTGAGCTCATCAGTGGAAAGAGAAATGGAATTCATTCAATGATAGTGATGTTAAAGGTTTTTTTTTTTTTTCTTTTTAATTTTTTTTTCTCTTTCCTTCTTTGTTTGATTGGTCAGGATTTTACAAGTGGGCCAGAATTTCACTAGCATGGTCCTACAGGTCCCTTGCCGTATTTCTCATTCCTTTTGTAGCGAATACTAAATACATATAAAAAGTTAACCATGATGTGGTAATGTTTATGATTACATGTTAACTCCTAAATAATAATAATTGCTTTGGTGTGAGGACAGAATGACAAAATAGCACGTAACAAGACCTGGGAAATACAGTAGACCCAGAGAGTAATTATCAGCTTTTTTAATTTTTTTTTTTTTTCTCAGAAGACTGTTTTATAAGACAAGCAAATGACCTTCAGGACCAATACTGTAATGAGTACACGTGAAGATTCATGAGTATACAACAAGTAGAAGGGAGGGAATGTTCTGACATAGGGTATGAGTGCAAGATCATTTTGAGCTTGAGATCTGTGTTTGATTTTATCTTTGAATATCAGTATCTGTTCCTGAGACTATTTTTTGCGTATCCTTCCCGTGGAAACTTTCTGCTTTGACTTCTTTTCCGAAAATCATCTGGGAAGTATTTTATTACAATATTTTTTGTACATTAAACCTTATCAGCTTCAGGTTAAGTCTTCCTACAAGAAAGAAATGTTCCTTTGTATTCAGTGCTGCAAACTTGCAGGTAGATCTTACACACACCTTTAAACCTATGAGGTTCGCGGCATGTATCTTAGAGCCCTGAGGATTTGAAAAATAAACAATCAGGACACTGATTTGTGTACTTAAGCAGGCTTTGAGGAGAATAAATTCCAAACTCAGGTTTCTTATTGTATAAAGAGAGAAATGGATCCCTTGTCAGCTGGGGAAATGTGGTCCCATAAGAAGTGGCCATGTCCAGTCTCAGTCTGTTATCACATATGCTAAAACCAGCAGCAGATTCTAGCAAGATGTTGATGTTGCTCTTTAGAGCAGCAGCAGAGTGCTCTTGACAGTCTTCCCCCAGAGTCACCCTACCCTGCAAGTGCCAGATGGTGCTCATATCAAGTGCACAGCCGGCACTAACCTGCTCTTCCCCAGCCTACGCAGATCTCTTCAGATGAGAAGCAGGGATTTTCCTTAGGGTCCTCTACAGAGGAAAGGAAGAGAATTTCCCTTCTTGGTGGCAGACTCATTTGCTTACTGATAATTTCTGCAGCAGAAGCGGTTGTGCAAATAGATGCAATACTGTCATTTAAAATCTCTTCATCTTGACAGAATAAATAGGTGGGAAAAGTGACTTTTGAGAATATTCATCAAGCAGCTTTCATGTACAGTCAATAAGCAGAGCCTGAGAAGATGTGCTGGACATACTATAGAAGAGGTTGTTCAGAAAAGAACTGAAATGGCCTCCTGTAGAAAAGAGAAACGAGGCTTCAGAGGTATTTCTGAGAAAACATGATAGATTTTGAAGAAAAGAATAGGAATCCTAGTGAAGCTCAAAATACTGAGCTGATGAATTTCAGTTGAATAAGAATTAATGACATTATTGTAGAAGCAAATTTTCATTTCTCTTCTTTGTGAGTTGATTCTTGCTGAGTAGAAGCAGTTAAAAAAACAACAAAACTAGCCAAACTTTTTATTTCATTTCCCTTAATGCGATGTTTTTGAAATTCACCATATGTCTGGGCTCTATTAGACTGTAACGTACTTTATCAGAACTTACACAAATATCTGACACTACAATAAGCTAATAATAACTTAAAATGGGTTATTTGTGGTGTATTAATACACTTGATGGTACCATAATTAAAAAAGAAAATAAATCTGGAAATATTATATACGTCACTATTTCAACCTGGGAGATAAAATCAAATTCTCCTGGACATTTGAATGCGCAGCATCATGGAACTGATATTTTGAATTTATCTGTATGAAGCAGAAATATCAAAATGTGGGTAGGTGCAAAGCATTGAGTAACTATAAAGCAACATCCATTTACAACAGCTAAAAATCTGGCCTACTGACAGTATTTATGAATGACTATATGGATTATGACTAAATGAATGAATTTATGTACATAAACAGTTCCTGTCCTGTCCAAAACGATTTCCATTTAGTCCCAAAATAAATTGCATTTATGCATCCAACAGAAGTTCATAAAATGTTTATAAACATGTCATATTTGGAGTCTAGTTTCTCCAGTGAACATTTAGAAGACCAAAAATTTGCTCATGTAAATATACAGGAAAGCAAATAAGAAAGAGACCAAATACAGTTAGTGTAAAGGTTTGTCATTACGCACATACACTCTATTTATTTATTTATTTATTTACTTTGCTTAGACTGCACATATGCAAAGTGAAAATGAATATTTCCCTCTATTTCTGGACTTTTTGTACATTAGAAATGATAGAACTCTGAGACCAATTAGAGCTTGTTCACAGTTTCTAGCTACTTCCTCAATCAAAATTAATTTTCATCTATGAAATGCAATCCAAGTATCTGCATTTTTTTTCCTCTCCCTCCAGCATAAAGAGATTCCATTTCCTCTAATATTTTCTCATTTGTTGCCATCCTTGTACTAGAGCTGTTACCCCTCCTGTTGTACTTACGTGTACTTATGTAGTGCTTATGTGACTGCTTATGGGACAACAATATATAAGTCATGAAATAGCCAGCTTCGTCACTTAAGGAAACATGGCATCTAATTGCATCCAACCTGTTTCTCTTTCACACACAAACATGCATAGTTCCATTGAGGCAACAAAGAAAGGAGTCCTATAAAACTATTTTCTATATTTACTTTCATGCTTATTCCATAAGTAGTGCAATGTTTGTATTTTTCATTGTCTTCTGTTGCATTAGATTTTTTATTGTTGTTGTTTTTCAGGATTATATAGTTGTAAAATGTCAAAGAAAGGAAAGTAATGAAATCTGAGTTGGGAAAATCTAAGCCTCTAATGAGGAGGAAGATCCTGCTTGAAACTTGTGTTTCATTCTACCTTTGCCTGTGTTTGACATGTATTTTCACAACATTTTTGTTCAGAGATTTTTAAATAATAAAAAATGAGTTTGTGAAGTTGTGCATTCAAGTACAAGTGAAAGAAGTCTCTGAGTTTTCTTCTGGGAAATAAAACTGGGTTCTGCATTTGGTGTGTGGCAGGTGTCATTTGTTTATAAAAACTTTCCTGTCTTTCCTTCTGGCCGATGTTCCTTTGTCCAGGTACAGTACATTTCTTGATCGGGTTTTTAAGCACACAATCAGTACAAGTCACTTTAGAGCGTGTTATTAGAGCTATTTCTTGCCTGTGGCTGATGTCCCAGAAGAAGATGATAAATCATTCGCTTATGCTACAGAAGGGAAGATGATAAATCATTCGCTTATGCTACAGAAGGGAATGTTCAAAACTTCCATGGTCAGCTTTACACAGGACAACTAAACTCTACAGTGACAAAATACTGATGATGTCATCAATAAAGTAAATTAATGCTGTGAACGACTAAGAAACATGAACTGCCTTGCAGCGTGTTGTAGAATATGAAGAAAAGTTTTGGAGAATTCAGCTGCAAACTCCAGCAGTTTTAGGACTCAGGGCAAGGTGAGATTCATCTGTAAGAGCTAATATCAAAGTGTACAGTTAACTTCTTTACAAGCAGTGCATAGGCACAGGAAGTGACACAATCAAGTGCTGGGACCTTTTCTCTTCTGAAGGCTACTGGTGAAGCCTGTAGGTACCCTAGCCACTTAAATGGCAATGTAGTTACATGTATGTATTATGAGAATTTGAATTCATAGAGCATTTCCTGTACATATTTATTTCTAGAACTGAATTTCAGCATGCAAATAACCAGTGAGATTCAGATATCTCACCTTTAATTATCACAAGTGTGCCAGTATCACATTCACATATTGCATAGAGGGGCTTCAGGATGTAACAGGTTCACATGCTGCTCTTTAGAGTGTGGTATCCTGCATGGAACTCTCACATAGATAAGTAGGGAATTATGTCCCAAAACGATTTCTCCTAAGTATCCCAGATACATTGATACAGATAATAGGAGACCATAAATGCTCTCGAATATACTTGGTAATAAAGACAAGCAAGAATTGCAGCTCAAGATACCTACAAACCTCCTGCAGCCCCAGCTAGTACCAGGGCTAGCTGGGAAGTGTGCTATGTTTAAAGGACCCTAGATCCAGCAGCATACCAGCAAAGTAGCTGTGGTCAGTGAGTATTGCTTTACTGAAGGGATAGTGAATGCTGTGCACTTGATCAACTCTAAAACACTGGCAATTAATCAGGTTAATTTCATGTCATTAATTACAATTTCAGATTCAGGATAGAGCAAAAAACCCCACAGTTTTAAACAAGAAGTCCAAACAATAATAACATTACCGAGGAGATAAAAACAGGGTATAAATTCAAGGTGAGATGGTTTGCTTAAACCAAGATGAACAACCATTATCTGACATACAGTACGATACAACTCTGTCCTGCTTAGGAGAGGAATTAGATGATGAAATACACATTTTTCTTTTCTTAAGATTTTGTGATCCCTTGAGCACCCAAACCACTAAGCCAAGAAAAATATCCCTACTAGGTTAATATTATGGAATAGGACGATTAATCACACATACATTCATTTCATGCGGTAACTGAAAAGCTTTGGATTACTTACCCTACAGAAAAATACATCAAAATTTAGATGAGCAAGCAGCTGATATGCTAAGCATGAAGCATGAGAAAGTTGCTCCTCAAAGCAATTTTTAGCTTGTGAGGACCACATATCTTTGATTCGGGTACCATGCTTACAGTAAACCAGGAAATGACCAAGGTGAGATCAAAATCAGCCCTGGATGAAGTATAAACAGAGACAGAGGATAGAAGAGGGAGGATGCAATTTTTGTAATCTGCTGTTTACTGTTAAAAGATATTTTTTTGTTCAGTGCAGAGTGCATCAGCAGAAGAGGATCACAGTTACTTCCTATCCTACCATTAATCTAACGGATATTGGGAATCTGAGTATCTAGAGTGCGTTGCTCTGGCAAAAGTCTGAAAGCATATGGAAGGAGTAGAGTAAAATATCTAGTAGAAGTCAGGAAGATATGGGGATGGTTTTGATAAAGTTATCTACTGTCCTGCTAGTTGTTGAGCTCTGAACTTTTTGGGTAAAATAGAACGACAGTTAGTGTTAAAAATATTTTTACTCCTGAAGGAATTTATTATAATTGGAAATGTAGTGAGACATTCAGTAGTTGAGCAAGGAGGGAAAGAGAACTTGCATTGATCATAATTGCCAGATTTCATCCCAGCTTGATATAGAATTTGAGGTGATTGACTCATGTATCAATATCACCAATATTGTCTCTAGAATTTAATTGTTGTTCCTACCTAAAGGTCAGGTGTATCCCCACAGTAATCTTCACACTTTGAATGTTGAAATATTGCCTTCCAAAGATTTTCAGAGGGAACTTCCAAAAATTATGTTCTTTTATTTCTTGTTACAACCCCTAAGTTTCTTGTGGAACATCCTGGTGATCTTTTGGAAGGAGAAAAAGTTCAGAAATGGAGTAATAACAAGAAGATAAAATACAATCTTGCAAAAATGAGCTGAATTGGAATCAATGATTGAAAAATCTCATTATGTTCCAGACTTTCATCACCAAATATGTATATACGTGCAAGTGTAATATCTGTATAATATCTCTGTTGATATCAACATAAATATAAACATACAGATAGATAAAGCTATCTGTGCGTCTGTGTGTATCTAAATTCTGAATACGAAAAAGAAGTGACTTTTTGAGACTAGATCAGAAGAGTGGTGGTTTGGTAGAATATGAGAAAATTTGACTTAGTGTCAAGACTGAAGATGTTTTTAGTAAATTCTTTCAGGAGTTGCAAATCTGCTTTTAATCTTTGTTTTCTCAGTATAGTAGAAACCAAAATAG
Source organism: Pavo muticus (assembly GCA_016647715.1). Lineage (NCBI taxonomy): Eukaryota > Metazoa > Chordata > Aves > Galliformes > Phasianidae > Pavo > Pavo muticus. The sequence goes on from JACDJE010000392.1 coordinate 540,194, forward strand.
GACTTTCTGTTCTGCTGTAACTAGGGTCAATGTTTGTGAAGATGGTTGGACAATTTGCCATACTCACTTTCTCTGTTTTTAATAGAGACTGCATAGTCTCTATTAAACTTGTATAGTTTTACAAGTTCTGAAGCTGCTTAAGAGCTATTTGAGCTCCAGAGTGGATGATGTGCTATCTCACAGAAATATTTAGCTTTGCTTTGTTCTCTACTTTTTTTTTTTTTTTTTTTTTTTTAATGTTAGTCATCTCTGTTTTGGGCATGTATTTCCCAAGTATCTTTCAGAATAAGCTTGATGCAGAGGAATATGTACAGTCTAAACTGCCCTATTGGGCTACCAAATGCACCTCTTTACTTGCGCATGCACTCTTCTGGACTTGAAAAACTTCATGTAACAAAGCTTTGTGTCACCAAAGAGTCAAACTCCTTTTTTGTTTGTTTGTTAGTTTGATATGGTTATCTTGGACTATATTACAGTCAAGCATGAGGCTTTTGGATGTATGCCAGCTCTATCAAAAGCATTAATTCTGTTGAGATCTGGAAGTCTTGCACCAACAAAAAAACGTTGCAGACAGCATTTCTGGTCTGAGTCCAATTTAAGCAGCTATCCCTAATCTCTTCTATAAGTATGTGAACTCTTGACTTTTTCTGTGAAGGAGGCACAATCTCTAAGTATTCCAAAGGATCTCCAGATCAAAGTCAAAGGGAATAAAAAGGTAGAAGAGGTAGAGATGTTTGAGCTGTTAGTGATTGTAGTACTGGGGAAATATTGAAAACTTCATCTGAGCCTTTTAGCTCAGGCTAAAATATGCTGCAAATTGAGAACTGTTTTAACTAACTAAAATAGTTTTAACATGGTAACAAGAGACTTGTGAGAACCAGCGTTATGAAGACTGAGATCATTCTGTTTTGGTGAGCCTATCCTTCTTCTTGCCTTCATTCTGCAGATGCCAAGGACTTCTAAGTGTGAGAGTTCTAAACCTTTGCTGACCAGCCACTGGGGTGAGTTCCAAGGGATGTCAGCATTTGACTGGCCCAAAAAGGACAGGAAACCTGCCACATGCAGAGGCCTGGCACCTGAAAGACAAGGTCTATTCCTGTGAATGAAATCCACTGTGTGCTCTGTAGAGAGGCTTTTCCCATGCAACTACCATCACTTTTCTTGGTAGCCTTAACTCTCCACCATCTGCACAAGGCCTTTTTAATACACCCAATATATGAACAAACCCACCTGTTATTAATCCAGGGTATAGTGCTCACATGAGTGAAAGAAGGAATGAGGTGAGAAGGAAAAGGTGTAGAGTGATGTAGGTGTGTTTAAAATGTGGATAATTTGGGGTCTTTTAAAATTTTCTTTGTAATCCATATAATGGTTTTTTTTTTTTTCATTGTTACATTGAAAGTCATTTGATGATAGCCCAAATCTAAGCACTTTGTGTTTTATTTTCTATTTGAGTCCTAATAGACAGTTACTGAGATGTATCTAAACTGTTTAAATTTAGATAAATAATTACACGTTGACAAAAAACTCACTAGTCACAATTCTCTGATTTTATTTTATTTTTTTAATCTATTTTGTGATTCTATATTTAAAAGATTACTTTCTTTTTCTATGTCCAATTGAGTAAAAGAATTAATGCCAATTTTTCTTTTATATATATATATATATATCCCCCCCTCTGGAGGGATACATTCATTAATTGATCCATAGATAAGGAAGTTTTGCTTTTTTAATTTTCTTTTTTCTTTTCAATTTTTAATTTTGCTTTCCTAGCTGTCTGAAAAATTCACAAAATTTATTGCATTTAGTGATTAATATGTGCAATGCGAAAAATCTAGGCTGTAATTAAATTACAGAGTGAAGCTTAAATACCTAAGAGAACATCTATCACATTTGTGTATCTTATATAAAATTACCTCTAAATTTTCTGTGTGTGATTTTTTGATTCATGACTTGATCGTTGTTTTGTGGAAAGGAATTAAAATAAATGGAGGTTATAATACTTAATCTTCACTGCTGAGTAAATAAAAAATACCAATGAATTTTTTTTATCACTGTTATAGCAAGTTACCTTGCTGTTATGAAGAAAGAATGTAACTGTGTTTCCAAGGTAAAAATAATAATATATTTTCTGTTAGGGATGTGGATTTTTGTCAACATCCGTTTGTGTTGTTATTGACATAATAGATGATCACGGGTTACTTTAAAATATTTTAATTGAAATAATTAGTAAACATGAATTTTAAGCAGGTGATAAGCCCTCAAATGCATAGTAGTAGATAGTGTGGCTTGAAACTGTTGAGAGGAACAGACACTGGAAAGCCATTTTGTTGAGAATCATGTATGAGATCATGCAATAATACTGATAAAAATTTTTTTCATTTTTTAAAGAATGTGTAATAATCGACGAAATGGGGTCTGGGCCACCAGGAATAGCTGCTGCCCTGTTTTATGCCAGTGTTGTGTGTTCTTCCATAGCTTCTGCAGCCAGACTTATAGTAAATCCAATGCAACCTTTTATGGAGTAATGATGGTGCCGTGCAAACTGGACCAGTGGTGAATTTTTCTCTTGCCCAGGCTGCTTTACCTTTCTTTAAGTGGTGTGGTTTTCTTAATGTTTGAGTAACAGAGAAGGGTAGAGAAGTTACTTTAGTGTTAATGTCCTCCAAAACGCATAAGAAGCAGAAAAGTCTTCTGAATTCCCATAATTTTAATTTCATAGATCCAGAGTTGAGCTCCTTAAGACTACCAGAACATGCCCTGGCAAAACCTTTGTATTTTTCTACTACAAACTAAGCATAAATTCAGTGGTAGATGACAGATTACTTCATATACCATGCAAGCAAGCCCAGACAATAGCTTTAGCCATGACTGATTGCCTTGCTGTAACCCACTTTATGTTAAATGTATTCTTGCTGTTCAATTCCACAACTGTAATTTTGTTCTTCTGCACTGCTCAGCCCTCTGTGGACTAACCAGGTTCCTTCAGTAATGATTTCTTTTCTATTGTATTGTTTTCTGCATAATCAAGTTGGTAGGTAGGGGTTTAGGTGACACAGCCATCTGTCAAGTTCATTTGCTCTGAAAATGCAAGAAATAATGGCCTCTACAACTTGGGGCTATCTGTTATAAAGGAAGAATATCAGCTTTTACCCTGCACCATCTTCTCATCTCTTCAAATTATCATTTTTTTCTACTTTCTATATAAAATACATAAGGTTCTTTTGACATGACTGATTGGTGAAAAAGAAAGCTATTGCATGTCCACCTTGTATTGCAATTTATGCAAGCAATCCAATTAAGGAGAAGTAGCTAACATTCAGACTAATGTGCCTGTCGTGAAACTAAAGAGACTGCTACAGACTGCTCTGCTCAAGTGTTATCAATGCTGGTTCTCTGACATGCTAACTGCTTCCTTCTTGAAGTTTGCATAATGTGCAAATGTAAGGGAGTTTGTGTGCCACAAAGAAAAGGGAAAACAGTTTTTCATTTTCTCTCTAAAATAAAATGCCCATAATAAGGAGTCCTTATCAAATTGCATCTGTTTGCTGAAATGACATGCAGTTGGTGAGGAAAGACATAAAAAGCTGCTTGTGGGTGCTCGACCTTTTTCAGATATAGCTCAAGCAGGCTGGAATAATCCAGGAACTATCCCACTTTTTTGTGTGTGAATGTAGGGAGAAAAGTTGGCTATAAAGCAGAATGACCTTTACCCAATATGATGCTTGTAGAAATAGAAAAATTCTAGTTGCTTTAGTGTATTAGGCTTATGTGACAATTTACTTCAGGCATCTTGACCTTGGCTATTGCCTGTACTAAAATGTAGAAAAGGCCCACAAATATTCCTGCTTAGCCTAGATTTCCAATGGTCTGGTTTCCTAACCAGAAAGCCACTTTGAGATATCATTAAATGGTACTAGCAAACATGGTATTTTCTACTGTAATGAAAACAATTATTAAGTGGGTTGTCACACTTTTATCACACTTTTATCTCACTTTTACCATACGAATTCCTTCATCAGTCACCTCTCAGGGCCACTAACATGAAATAAGACGTTATGCTCTGTGCAAGATTCCCTGACAAGGAAAAACTGCTGTTGTTCACAGCAAGCTAAATAATGAATCTGAGTGTTAAATCCATGAACGAAAATAGCATTAATAGCCACCTATTGAATATTTCCAAAACATCATGTTAACCTTAATTTTTTGGTGAAAATTAGACAAAACTTCAAAATAAAGAATGCAGAACTTACTCAGCACCATATTTCTATCCTATGGTGCAAAGCTTGATGCCCATTTATTGCTGCTGTGCAATGCATTTCATGCAGAATTGAAAACAATCCTCTCATCTAGTCTTTAAACTGTGCTTTGCCCATCATTGTCACAGAAGTTGGGCATGGAAAGTCATACTGATTCAACAAAGAATTAATTGTTCTATCTAAAGCTTGCATCTGCTGCAAGGTGTTTTTGCTATTTCATCACAGAGTAATATTTTCTGCTCCAGATAAGAATACTGTTTCTAGGATCAGAATTTAAACATTTCTAAATTTCACAAGACCTTGCACAATGTATTTAGAATTTTTTTTTAAAGGTGGCTTTGAAAGTATAGTGAAACTTTATTTACCCAGACTGTTAAAATATGGGTTAGATGCTTATTACTCTTCTGATTTTCTAGAAAAATTTCTTTTGCACGTAGGATGAGATGTTGTGACTTGGATATTAATGCTTTTCTGGAAATCATTACAGCTGACTTGGTCTAAAGGCAGTCATTTAGTGCCATGCTGTGGTACTGTGTTCTCAGTTTAGAGAAATAATTCATCTTAGAAAATAAGAAGTAGCCCAAAGTCCAGTCATGGATGTAAGCAGAAGTCCATCATCTTTATGTTAAATGAGCAAACCTGGGAACAGAAAAGCAGTAACATCACCAACAAATATCTTAAATCTCCTGAGTTCTTTTTGCCCCAAACTTGAACATTTAAAAGGTGGCTGCTTACACTATTTATATGTTAAACTATATTATACAGTTCCTGTTGGTCAGAATTTCTAGTTGGATGTGACATCTTGAATTTTGCACTGTATGCCTCAAATATTTTGTGAAAAACAACGTCTAAGTGATATGACGCAGATAAAATGAAAATGATCATTTTAATGTGAAAAACATTATCCTCATTTTTTCCCCCTTTTTTTTTTTTTGGTGCATTGTGAAACACTCACACACTGCTCCTGTCTAACAGAGTTGTATGTAGCTAACTTTCAAACTGCCTATAAACAAAAGCACCTCCTGCTGAAATCTGTTGTCTAAGTTATAAAAGAAAATTAAAGACAGGTAACTAGACCTGAGTTTAGAGAGAGAAGAACTAGAATTGGACTAAAAGTGGCCCAGAAAATAAAATAGCATCAAATGGTAAAATACTGCACAGAAAATTGCAATGGTTGGAGAACAAATATAATTTGCATATAGAGTCTGGTATGTTGCCCCACTAAAGTGACCGGCAGATGCATACATGTGTGGTGGAGACCTAGAAGCAGCTAGAAATAACTAGTTGAATGACTTACAAATGAAAGATGAAGTACCATTCTGGGTTACTTATTTGTCAATTAGTTGTTTAGTACTGGCTGTTTAGGTACACATAGTGCATAGTTTTACTGTGCTGAAAACATAATTCTTTCTTTGACAGTGGATCGCAAAACACAATCAGGCTGTTCAGGCTGTTTATACATTCACAAGCAAAATTACATGCCGAATCTCTGACTTCTGCTTTCCGGAGTGTTTGGCAAATAATGCTGAAAATGTGCACTCTGGCATTGGATATGAAATAATTTCAAGGTCTTTTCTCCTTGTTAAATGCAGAGTTTCTTTTAGTCATAGATATAATAAAAATATGACATATACCATAAGATTGAGCAGCAACACTGAAAGAATCAGCATTCAGTATTTCCTACTTAAAAATGATTTATTTTGCTGTTAATACTTTATTTGGATTTCCAATTATTTTCTCGGTATTCGCTAAAGTGAATTATTGAGCAAACTAGTTTACTATGTGCCGACCAATGCTTTTACTGTAAGAGGTACTCCAAAACTGAAGAATATCAATTCAAAAAATTTAAAACATTTTAAAGGTAAAGGATTTCTGAGAAAGTGCTTGGATCCTTCCTGGAAAATCACATTTTTTTCAACAACTTTTACTTGAGCATCTGTACTTATTCCTTCAGAACCTATTGGGTGCATAATTGTAAAAAGAAACCAAACAGACATAATTTAGCATTTTTTAAAAAAAATAGTTACAGCTGTTGATTACAATAAATTCAACAGAGTAAGCTAGGCTCTTTTTTTTCCACTGAAAAAGATGTATTAACTATATGTTGTGGATATATCCCAGATATATAGAACAGATCCCCAAATTCAAGTTCTGATTATTACTTTTATATTTTTCTTAAAGAAGACAGAACGTAAAACCTTATGGTAACTACAGTTGGTAGTCAGTGGCAATATCAGATTTAAGGTATTATAAGGTTCTAATATTTCTTACATTTTTAGTTAGAAGGTATATATTTTTCTCAGTAGTTTCTAAATAATTTTGTGAAATACAATCTAAAATGTTTAATACAAATGATATTTAAAGTTTACACTGATCAGTGCACACATGCGTTTTCCTGGAACCTCACAAAGCAATTATAAACATTATAAATTCATCCTATTTGCAGCAACAGCCATTCCATACCCACTGCTGTTTTCTCATATTATCTGTTAGTAAATATAGAACCAATATTTGCTAGTAGAACATTTTTTATGGTATAATTGTCACAAATCACTTTGATGCCTCTTTCAAAATTTTTAAGTGATCAGAATTAGCCCAAACTACACATGTTGAACAAGTTTGATCACATAAAATATGTGCTCTGAAATAATGAAACATAACTAGATGCCAACCCATTGCTATTAGCAAAGGAAGACACTGTTGTTATTTCTTCATAACACATCCGCACATAGAGAGATGCTTAGGGCTTTTGGGACCATTGATCTATCTGGCTGAAAACTAGATGTTATGTTTCAGTGAAAAAAAAACAAAAAAAGTATTTTTATATAATGAAAAGAAAACGTATTATTTTCTCTTTAAAAAATGATTGAAATATTTTTCTCCAGTCTCTTCTTTCATAATAACAGGATATGACTGAAATAAAGCTAATGAAATGAAAATAACTTTAAAATAGCAAATTTCACTTTCAAAATAATGTTTCAAAGTCTGTTTTAATTTCATTTTTTTTAATGCAGAATGCCATGAAGAAAAATATTTCCATGAAACACAATCTTTTGATGAATTTGTAAATAGGAGTGAGAGTTTGCTTTTCGCAGTTTTAAAATTTCATTGAAATCTCAAAAGAGAAGTATGTCATTTTTCATGCACGATTTCAAGGAAGTTTTTTTTTCTAAATGTATTTATTTTGTGTGAAATAACAATTTTAACCAGCTCTGTTTGAAACTTAGGACCTTTTGATCCTCAGCACAGAATTCTATCCTTTGTGCAAAAGAAATTTCTAGTACGACTAAGCTGTGATTTTCTGTGTGGAACACATCCACAATGGATTATAGAGCTGTATTCTGAGTAGTCAATGTAAAAATGTTTAGTGTTTCAATAGTAATATTCTGTCTTTTTGTAAATTGGAAGTTTAATTTGTTCACATACACTGAATGTAATTCAGTGTTCATACATTCATACATTCATACAGAATGTAATTCAGAGTGCCCTTCTGCTCAGAAAGAAAGATGTCACTGGTCACTGAGTGGATGACTTGCTGCCTTTGTGAAAAACAGCAGCTTCTGGCTCTGCTGAGCTCAAAATTCAGTAGGTTCTTCTGTCTTTCTCAGGATGCTGTGCTTAAGAGAATATCTATGTGAGGTTTCTGGCCTTGGTTGTGGATAAAAACCTGAGCTGTGGTTTGCTGGCATGATGGTATGGAAATGGAGAATTGTAGATTTTCCATATTTGGTACTTGAAGATGTATATTACCCAGTAAGGCTGAATCTCACTTATTTCCTAGAGTAGGCATATGACATTATTTTCAAAAACAAAACTACAAGTTGTAGTGAGCTGTGAACAGTCAAAAGAAGCATGAACCGATCACTGCAAGCAACCTGCTGGCTTCCTTTACAGTAATTTCACTTCTGAGTCAAAGGCTACTCCCCTTATCTGTGTTCTTCTATGCTGAAGATTGAGTGTAGAAAGACAGGGCACTCAGTGGAATTGGTGTTTAGGGAACAATGTAATGGGGAGCAGAAGGTTGGAGGTTCAAGCAGCAGGCCTGTAGAAACCCAATAAAGATATATTTGTGTTGTCAAGAAATGTTTTGAGGACAGTAAAATACACTTTTCTGGAAATAGAAATATGTGGGTTTCAAGCCTATCCAGACTGGATTAAAGATGCCAAACCTGTCAAAGAAATGGAGATAAGAAAAAAGTCACTGAACTCATATTGAGGAATGGCTGTAAAATTTTCACTGAATCTTTCTATGAAAATGCAGCTAATGCAGGATAAGCAAGGTGAAAAATAATAAAATTCAGCAGCATGAAAAAATTCTAGCAATAGTGTGTTACTGAATTTTACTGACTTCATTGCCAGCTCTGCATATGTGTACATGACAGTTTGGCTCCTGTAAGTAAAAATAAATAGGTCTCAAATATATGCAATAATTTTAATATAAATTTCCTCTTCATGTCACAATTTCCTCAAACTATCTTTTTTTTTTTTTTATTGTAACAGCTGTATGTGCCTTTTCAGTATTTGATTATCTAAAAGTCTGTAATCTTTCTTTCTACAAAAAGGTTAACAGCAAGCAGTGTTTTATAAATTACAGCTTTATTAAAAAAGTGATACTGAGAAAGGTTACTAAACTTCGTAAATTTTTGCATAAAAAAAAGTCTCTGCAGTTACTAGTGTTTATTGAAGATCATGGCTCAAAACCCTACCTGAGATATGCTGGTCTCCTAAGCTAAGCTGCATCTTACTGTCTTGTATGTTTTATTAGGCAGATAATTGTTCTGTTGTTTGACTGGCAAAATGTAATGCTATGTTGGTGTCACTTCAAATTTTTGATCTGTATTCTGGATCGAAACAGCAAATTTCAGAGACTGCTTGGAATATGTCAGTTCACCAAGCCCCATATCACAAAAAGAATTTCAGTTCATTCTCACTGTTCCCTTTCATATAAAATACCTGTTACTTTAAAGGACTTTTTGGCACAATAATGAACAGTATTTCAAGCAGAGGTGGTTGCTTTTTAAAATACAGGTTTTGTTTGCTTTTAATTTTGACACAGCTTCTTTGCTCTGAAGTTTCTCTTGTCACATCCCTGATTTCTGCCTGATTTCTTTTTATTTCAACTTAGTTTTCCAGCTTATTCTGTCAATATTAAAAATTGCCAAGATTCTTCTTTTCGGATGTAATAGCTGCCTTGTATTTTAGAAAATAGCTAGACTGGAAAATCAGCCTGACTTAGCTGAATCTTCGGCTATCATAAACAGCAACCCATTATTAATGTTGAATAAATTGCATTTTGCATATACTAATACATTGTTATTTAGGTTGATGAAATCTAATTCAATCAAACAGTATTTTTTCCAAAAAAAACTTGGAGCGCTGACCACATTGTGGGTAAAAAATCCCCAGAGAATAACCCAATAATTTTGCTGTGAGGCAAAGTACAATTGTAAATCAGAATTGGTGTTAGATTGTTTGTTCACCTAGTCTGTCATTGCAAAAGATTTTCCCTATGAATGATTAAGTAAAAGAAGGAAGACTGAGAAGAGAAAGATGGCTCAACTGAAATGAGTAGAAAAATTTGACTGAGTTGGATATTCCAGGTAAATTAGAGGCAATATGGAGGGAAGGATGAGATCGAGAATGGAAAAATGCCAGGGAGGTGAATAGAGCACACAGATGAATTAGGGAAACTAAATACAAGATGCTTAGTTGAAACTACAAAGTTCACATAGGAATCTGGGAGTAAGAGATGACTGTTTGGTTAAAATTAATGACATATTAAGTCATTAATTAAGTGATAGTGGTGAAGTTTAGAAAAAAATCAATGCAAGTCATTTTTATTAGAAATAAAATCTGCAAAGAATTGTGGAAGAGACAACATGTCTGAAAGGGTAGATCTGGTTGGAACAAAGAGCAGAGACAAAGAGGTGTGAATGAAGGAAAATAAATTTAGAAGGAATTAATCCAAAAAAATAAAGCACAGGGAAGTACAGAAGAAGTGGCTGCAGCATAGCTTCCCTGAAATTCTTGAAAGCATCCTTGTTCTTATCATGTACCTGGAAAACCCACAGTAGAGTGTATAAAAACATGAAGACAATTCACCTGTAAAATGGCCAAATCTGATAATCGATTAAACTACTGGTCCAAGACAAAACTTGGTCTGTACTATGAATGTAAGCATTTCTGCTAACAGACCACTTTAAGGGCTTTTCTTTCTTTAAGTCTAGGAAATTATAGCAAGCATATATAAAGGATGCTAAAGAGAGCTCTGCTAGTTCTGACATATCCTACTTTTTGTTTTGCTAGTCCAAAATAACACGCAGTACAAGTAGACTTGTGTAGTCGTGCGGGCTTGTCTACATGTAGCAATCACAGATACCTCATAATAATTCTAAGCATTTTGCATGCCATTGACTATGGAAGGACTTTACCAAACTGTTATCACAGACCTCTCTTTTCACCTTGCATTCCCTATTGCTCACACAGTCTATAGTACATATCGCATTTGAAAACAACATTCAAGTTAATTGTTCTTTTCGAAAAGCTCAGGCCTACAAAATATATAATGAAACCCCTGGAATGAAGGAACGAATGTTCTGTAGGGCTTATTTATGACCTTTGTATCAATTATTCAGCAAAGGAGCAATTTGAATGGAAAGTTTTCATGATTCAGATAGCTACACGTTCATGGAAAATATGAAAAATGCATTGGCACAGAGCTTTTCATTAATGTTATCATAATAATGATGCCAAGGGAACCTAATCTAAGTCTAGAAAGGATCTAATAGGTCACAATAAATGTGTGTGGGAGAGAAATGTTTGTGTAAATGCCCTGATAATTTTATTTTTTATAGAACAGAAGGAAAACACAATTCTGACTGCAGGGCCCCTGACAGTATCTATTTTTGTTCATTGAGAAAAATAACTTTTTTTGGAAGGATTAAAACATAGAATATCATCGTTTTTGATTGCTTTACTTGGAAAACATGTCAAGAAATCTTGGGGAGAGTGGCAGAATCTATTAAGAAAAACATTTATTTTCTTTACTATTGGCATTTATATTCTTTACTATTGGCATAACTTCCATAGCAAAAGATGCAAAATTTTGAATTACTTTATTTCCCTCACAAATTTACTGGAAGTTGGGTAATACTCAAGTAACCCTGTATTCTCCCACCTGTAAAGCATTAATATAAAGTATAGAACAGCAGATTTATGACTTGTACTGAAGACAAGCATGAAGCTATATCTTTTACTGAGAAGGCCTCAGTATGAGATGAGCTAATGCATTATTGTAGCCTAACATACTTGTTAGCTATTTTCTTTCCCGAATTAAAAAATTGAATTATATACACTCAGTCTAGTTACTGAACCTGTAAAGTTTATTAAAGTTTATCGACCATGTGTATACACTTCAGGATTTAGGTTCAATTGCTTCTTTCAAGCTGGAACATTGAATTAAGATGCAGTGCCTTGCTGTGGCTCTCATGGACTCCAACTGAGCTACAGGTAGCAAAAGTCTCCTTCAATTAGACATAATCATCACTCACAGTCAATAATTGTGCTAAAGGCTGCTTTCAAATCTGTGAGGGATTCGCATTTAATGTACTGATTCAGCTTGTCTGAGCCAAATTCACTGTGTACTGAAACCAAAGCAATTTAGTTCTTGCCTACGGCCCTTTTGGCAGTTCATCTAGTACTGAGCACTGTAAGGACTGTGAGATACAATTTAATCTGAGACATCTGTGCACAGACAGGACCTTTTCTGTAACAGAGAAAGACTAAGTAATGGCTAAGCTGTAGTTTTATGTGAAGAACCAAGTCTTATCTCTCCTTTGAAAAATAAAGCATTTAAGATATAGTAGAAAGCCAAACCAAAAAGAAAATAAAGAAAAAGAAAGAAAGAAAAAAAAAAAGGAATAAAAAAAATCTTTGGATTTATGAAATGCACACTGAGGCTACTAACAGATTTCCTTGCTCCTAACCACATGAAGCACTTGAGCCGTGATCCTTGGATTAACCATTTAAAGATATTATACTTATCATCAGCTGCAGCCGACTGGGAAAATCTTTATTAAATATGAAAAAGAGATGCTTCACTGCTAGTGATTTTTGTCCAAATATCAAAATTTCCTTTGTATATATTTTTTCTTGCTTGTGATGTTATTGAGGAAAGTGCTGTAATATATATCTCCCATATAATTCTGATTCCAAAAAAGCTTGCTAATTCCATGAAAGGCTAAAATTCCTGCATTTTCCACACACTTGACTGCATAGATTTTGATGACAGCAAGTGAAAATCTAACAGAATGTGCTAAGTTTTACTGACTTAAACCAGGCTTTTGCTGTGAGTTTGCAGTCGACCATTTTGTGATTTCTACTTGCCTCGGTGTTTTTTTGTTTTTGGTTTTTGGTTTTTTTTTTTCCCTGACATAAGCAAAAAGATTTATTAAAACAGTGCTGTTTTGGGATATTTCTTAAAAATTTGGTTTCAAAACACTTTTTTATATATGAAAGCAAGTCAGAGAGCTGATTGGAAAGATGAAGTCAGATCTACATAATCTGCTAATCATGGAGACACTGCACACTATTTCTTGGCTAATACCTGTTGGGCAAATACAGCTTTATCACAAAAAATTCTGAAATTATGAAGTATAAAAGCTTGGCCATGAAATCTAATTATGTTAAAGTACGTTGTTAAAATAAACTTTTGTGCTGAGGATCTGAATTTGAAGTTTTAAGGAGCAGTTAAAGTCTCCATTAATGTTAACTGACAGAGCAAACTCAATCTGCAAATTCTTTAATTCAGATATTACAAATATATTTCCAAACTGTGATAAAGTATTCTCTGAGATTTGAATTATTGATCAAGATTTGAAGCCTTGAGTAGAGTTCAAGTTAATCAGAATTTCTGTTGTTAATTTCCTTTAACAACTAGTGTAGCCCATTGTCTTGTTTATACTCTGTGTTGAGTTATCTAATGAATCATGAATCATGCAGTGCAGGCACTGTTTTACCTGTGCACCTCATTTAATTTCCTGAATAGATTTAACTGCAAGGATGGGGTTCTGTGACATTTGGGAATAGATCAGCATGCCTACTATCATGAACCATTAAATCAAGGAAATAATAACAACATTATAGATGCAGACCGAGAATATCTCATTTGAAGGTCTTCACTAACAACCTTTAAATTTTACTTGCTTTCTACCTCACCAACCTATGGCTCTTAATTTTTCATTGCTGGCAGCTTAGATGCCCAGTTCAAGAGAGGGAGCAAAGAAAGCATAAGGATATCCTGAATAAGTTGCACATGGTTCCTTCCTTGGGAAGAAAGTCCCTAAATCTTACTAGTGCGCTTACCACAAGGAAAAAACATAAAAATCCAAAACAACATAGAATGATGTTGAGTCTGAGCTGTAGTGCTTTGGGACAAGACATTGACTTTGTTTTCATGATAGTTGCTATTCATTAGAAAGGATGCGTTATTCATGGTTAGATTGCTTTATATAAAATACCTATACTGTTCTTTTGACTACAACTTAAGAACTAGAACAGTGTGAAAGAGTAAAAAGGCTTGTTTTCCTTAATTAAAAAAAAAAAAAAGAAAGAAAGAAAAAAAGAAAAGACTGAAAAAAATATATTTTGATATGTTTTTATTGTCCTTGTTTATTCGTCAAGACAGAAATAAATCAGGGACAAAGAGAAGCTTTTTAAGCTCAACAATGAGTGCTTAGCCCATGAATAAATTGTCCTAAGAAAATGCAGGTTGGAATTATAAGAGACCATCGAGTGAGAGACTTGAAGCCAACCTTTCTAAAGGCACAACAAAAATAAACAACATCAAAAAATCAACAATCAACCAAACCAAACCAAACCAAATAATTTAAACCAGAAATTTGAATGCTGTACATTACACTATTGAAAGACTGTTTTTCACCCAGAAGAGTCCTGCACTCTGAGAAGAGAATTCCACAAGCACTACCCTGTGGAGCTGAAATTCCAGGAGATCATTTACAGTAGTAAATTAATGCAACAACAATAGGTCAAATACATTCCACATTCATCTCCTTTTTGAATTACAACAAAATTTCAGGGCAAAAATAAATATTCACTTCATCAGTTTTCCAAAGCTGACACATCTCTATTTTGATGTGAAAATTATATATGTTTTAATACTTTTTTTTTAAAAAAAAGGATAAAAGTGGGAAAATTCTAGGGAAAAATTTGTATTGAACAATTTTTTCAGTTGTTACAAACTTTTTTTGAGTAATATGCTCAATGAATATTGTTATATCCACTATAGACTTAGTCAAATACTCAGAGGAAAAGTTATTGAATAATTTATTTAATGAGAAATGACAAAATTCACTGAATAATGTATTCACAGAGCAGTACTCAGCTCTAAAGTTTCTCTTGAAAGATGTAGAAAATTATTTCAATACATTATTTTCTTAAAGCTTTGTCTTTTATCCTTCTTTATCCTGAAAGCCAACACAATTCTGAGTTTAACCAAACTTAAATGACAACGTTAAGAGATCTTTCAAAGCTGCTGAGTTTGACTTCTCTCCTTCATACTTTCTCTAGTCTTTTTTGAATAATTTAGGAGCCAAAAAAGACTGTAATCCTCTAGAATCTAATGTCAACCTTAAGAAATGCTATGTAATAATTTTCTTATTGGAAACATAGTCCCCATAATTCATTTTATTTAAAAAAAAATGGACACAATAGTGAGTTTTCAGATGCTTAATTAACACAAATCTTTACATCCTGCTCATGCTGACAGTACATGAAAAATGCTTGCATTCCAAATGCAAAGGCAAACTTGAATACAAAACTCAGTCCTTTTGAAGATTTCCATTTATACACTCTTGATGTTAAATCTGTAAAAACAATCTACAAAACAAAACAAAACAAAAACAAAACCAAGCAACCAAACCAAAAATACCCAACACTGAAAACTTTTATTTTATCCAGCCAGTGAAAATGCAATGTCAAACTGAGCTTAAGAAAGGAAAGATGTACAAGACATGCCACATTTCAGTAATGGACGGTGTTATCAGACAAATGGATCGTAAATATTGGATTGAAAATATTAAACTCGTTCTGTGTAAGAAGTGACTAATTCAGTGATAATTAGCTGCATTTTTGAGATGCATATAATTTCTGTGATGCCATAACAAGAGTGCTGACACTATCACAAAGATGATAAAGATAAAAGTAGCTAACCTTCAGGTTAACTTTAATTGGAATACTGAAAAAAAGGAGAAATGGCAACTAACTTTACTGTGTGATAATACCTTTTTCATTTAGGTCAGGTCTTGCTAATTTGTTTGTTTACTAAACAATCTGTCATTTTTTAATTCTTGTGTGTAACATGCTGTACCCTTTATTGCCTGGATGAAAACTAAAATCCAAATTTTACATTTTTAATGAGAAAATTTTAGTTTAATTTCTTACTGTTTAAGCTATTTCTGACATTTTCCTTTGTCATCTCCAGCTTGGAACTCAAGACCTATCTGCAATATGCTTTGTATTTAAATAATTCACCATGCATATTTTATCCACGTAGGATTGATACATATGATTTTGTTGTAATTATACAATTATTGCTGAACTTTGGCAACAAATCTAGGCCAAATGAAGGAGAAGACCATGAAATAACTTGACTTGTTTCTGTTCAAAGGAAAAAGCTAGAGACTGGTACAAGTTTCTTTACTCATTTCTGCAGCAAACAGCTATCCCAGCCACAGTCACCAGTGAATCTCATTAGGGATTGTTATGGCATGATCAAACCACATGATGAAGAAATGCATTTGGTAACAAAACTAATCTCACCTAGTATTAACTGTCTGTAAGTTAGAAGTCTATTCTGTGTAGTCTGGTCAAGGCTTTGCTTACAGACAATCAAGAGATATAAAAGGTGCCTAGACAGCTAGACTAGACCTACTGTTCAACTGTTCCTTGTTCTAAAAGCAGAGGATCTCAGCCTGAAGTTCTCACTGTTGAGTACCCACTCATAGCATAAAACTCTACTGTTCTCCACACCCAGCAGTGGTCAGTAACTGTGTTAGAAGTCACAGGAGACACTTGGGGAAGGTATAAAAATTCAGTTATTCTTTTGGCCATATGGTTAAACTCTAACTTACAAATCGAACAAATGAGGGATGAGGTGGCCTATGCTGTTTCCTCTGCTGTACAGTATATTTTCTGTTTTACAACCATAATATAACATCTTTTACTAGAATGTCACAGCTTTCCAAAATGTTAAAATTATTCAATTTGTGTAAGAGTAAATGTTGAAATTTCTCATGTTACTCTACAGTAAGGCAATTTACTTCAAATTGTGCCACTATTAACCTCATGGTCGAGGGAAAAATAGTATTTTCCACTTGAGTTTATAAAAATCTCTGTTTCCTTTATGAAATTCACTGAAAGATTAGCAAGAGGCTAGTTAGGATCATCAAGATGACTCATCTGGAATAGGATTTTATATTATTCAAGAGAAGTCTGATAGGCAAGTGATGATGTGTCTTATGAAAAATAATCACGCCAGGATGCACCACATCTAAGATATCAGAGTTGTTTCAATTCACATTTCTTTAATACAGCTTTTAAATAACTTAAGTAATAACTTTAGTACAGCTTTTAAATAACTTAATTTCATTCTGTTGTTTTGTCCTCCTGAGTGAAAAGAAACAAATCACTAATTTAGAGTCTTTCATATGGATCTCCCTGAAAGGAACAATATTGCTTTTTCTTGAGTATTGATGTGAATACACCTAAATATATACAGTACTATATATTTTCATAAGATTGTTTGTGAATATCTGAGAAACAGATAACTGATACTGAATTAAAAATACTCAGGAAATCACTCCTTAGAAAATGAAAAACACTTCTGAATGTTCAGGCACTAAATATTATTTCTGTCATTACAGGAAGAAACTGCAGTTTGTTAGGGAAAAATTAAACCTAAAACAGATACATGAACTGAACTTTGAGTTGCTAAATCCATTCTTGGGTAAAGCTGGATTGTATATATTTAGTTTTCTATGCATCTGAGAACAAGTAACATTTTTTTGCTGTGGTTTTGGAAATTATATCAAAGTCTCTGCCAGTCACTTGTCAAATTCCATGTTGTCATTCTTGGATATAAAGATTTCAATAGCAGTCCTGCTGAGAACGATAACTGCTTGTGCACGTGTTTGAACATGTGATGTAAACTGTGATCCTCTGTGTTCAAAGCTCCACAATGTTTGTCTAATCCGTTTGATGCTATTCTTCCTGAAAGGAATGTATTGTAACATCCCATATGATACAGAAGAGATAAAATTCAAAAGACACAAAGGATTATACTTACACTTACACCATAACTCACAGACTGCTCAGATTACAGAATGGTGATCCAACTTGTATTACATTATATTGCAATAAAAGGTCATCAGAACCTAGCACTGATTAATGGTGTTGGGAGAAAAAAAAAAAAAGAAGATATAAAGCTTTATTTCACATCTAACACAACATTATAAAAAGAAACAGTGTCGTAAGCATTTATGTTCAATCATGTAAACTGGTAAATGCATATTATGGTCTCTTTTTGCATGTCAGATATGAAAGAGAGAGATTATTTCATAATTAAATAACTTCATATTTTGTAATTAAAAAGACAAAGAAGTGTGCATTCAGGTGAATTTATCAGTGTGCATCCACATATTAAAGTTCAAAGTTTTCAGAAAACATAATTTCCATGCAACAGAAACCCTTTTCTAGCACCTCTAGTTGTAATGCTATTTTTAAAATAAAGTATACAGAAAAATAAATATCAGGTATAAATACCGTCACTTGCCGAATTGTCCATGCTTGCCCTTTGTAAATTGTTACTAAATTTTTCATAAGGCATTCAGTACAAAAGGCTGTAGTGTATAACTAGCTAAATGACAACATATTTATTAACCATCCCTATTGCTTTCCAAGCCTGAGACTCTTGAACTTGAACAGGATTCAGCTGTTTAACCATTAAGTATGTAGATTGCTCTGAAAGTAATACCTCCTGTTTATTTCCATAGAAACTACAACAGATACAAAGTGGACAATAACACTGTCTGATAGAGCAAATTCTCAGCTACAAGTACTATAAGTACTCTTTTTCAGCATAGTCACCACCAATAACTATGCATTTTTGCTGACAAATAAACAAGAGTCTTCATGCTGCACTCATAAAAATCTGCGCTAGTGGATGCGACCCACTGTTTCGTAGCTGCTGTGATGGAATCATTGCTAGGACAATTTTGCCCACACAGGCCCTCCATCTTTCATTGGCCTGAACAGATGGAAGTAAGAAGGCACCAAATCTGGACTATATAGTGGGTACGGCAGTACAGACCAGCCAAGATTAGCAGTCTGCTCTATGATCTTCAAATTGGTATGAGACTCAACATTACTGTGTTGCAAGAGGAAGGTTGTCTCCTTCTCTGGTCTGTCTCTGGAAGTTCAAGCCTTCAGCTTAGTCAGTTTTGTGATGTAGTAGTCAGAGCTGATGATTTGCCTGGGTTCTAGGAAATCTGGAAGGATCACCCATTTCCCATTCCAAAAGACAGTGCACATAACTTTACCTGCTAAGAGATGTGTCTTGAACTTTTTCTTCGATGGGAAAAGCACATGTTGCACTCCACAGACTTCTAGTTTGACTCCAGGTAGTAGTGGTGACACCACATCTTGTCACTGATAATGATATAATCCAGGAAACAGTACCTTCGGCCTCACATTGGTTTAGTGGATCCTGACAGACTTACAGAGCAGCCCTTGTACATTTCAAGATACTTTTGAAGCAGCCCTCGTACATTTCAAGATGTGAGGGCAGCTCTGAAAGTAATGCCTCCTACTTTATTATGTTAGCCTGTCATGAGAGAGGTGTGTGCTGGTGGTATGGCAGCGGATGTTGAACCTTCCTGCCAATATTCTGTTATATTTTGTTGCCAGATGACAGATGGCAGCAGAGGAGCAGTGTGACACAATGGTGTCTGACATGGAAGTATGTATGAAGCAAAGGTGTGGAATTGAATTCCTCCATGCAGAAAAAATTGCACCCATTGACATTCATCAGTGCTTGCTGAATGTTTATGGATACCAATCAGTGTGTATATGTGAGCACAGTGAGGTGGTTGATGGTGCATTTCAGCAGTGGCAACAGTGAAGGGAAAGACAAGCCAAATTCTGGATGTCCATGCAGATTGTTATGAGCGCAGCATGCAGGCTCTTGTTCATTGCTGGCAAAAATGCATAGCTAATGGTGGTGACTGTGTTTAAAAAAATAGTGTTTCATAGTTGGGATTTTGCTCTGTCAAAGAGTGTTAATGTGCTCTTTGTATCCATTGTGGTTTCCATGGAAATAAATAGGAGGCATTAATTTTGCTTTTACCTACGTAAATTGCAGAAATAATTACGAGGTTTTGCTATGTAGCATGACTTGTTTATGAACTGCATTAAAACCACCTCCTTTTATTACAATGAAAGCATTTTCTTTATGGCAGTGTTTGCTACAAATGTTTGAAACGATTTATTTTAGTGGATAGGAAAACATGACACTGCAAGTTTGCCAAAAGGGTTTTGACCGATATTGGTAAGTACATAAAGATAATAAATGTTGAACTGCATCTACCAAATTGGTATCATTAATTATTCCTCTTGCTTAGTTTTTCTGAAAATTGTGCATTCCTGTAATATTATCAAGTGTTGTAATCAAGGTGTAGGCACAATATGCATTTTTTCCCATGCGTGCTGTAGCTCTAGGTAGTAATCTAAAGAGTAGGACTTAGGTTCAAAGAATTATTCATTGTGAATGTACCTCTTTATGCCTCATCTTTGTGCAACATCCTCATATGCCTTTTGTCTTCTGTTCATGTATCTGTAAGATTTGAAAGAAAAACAGCTAGTTCAATTTTAAATCAGAGCATATGACATATCATTCTTGTCTAATGTATCAGTCATTATTTGTATTCCTTAACACAGCTGGAAATATCTTATTTGTCAGCTGAGTTCTTACTGTATCCCTTGCTGATTTCTCAGCATCTGCATCTGAGTTAAGGTTGATGATATTCATACTAAAGGTACTGAAATAAACTCAATTTTCAGTGAACTCAAGTGATATCTGTATTAAGAAATGTGTCTGATGGAAAGAGACTTACTATCATGGTGTTCATTTTTATAGCAGTCTTTTCCAGGGCTTAGTGGTATTTCACTTCTAGGGCTAGTACTGTTCAGCATTTTTATCAAAGATCTGAATTTAAGAGTTGAATGTATCCTCAGGAATTTTGCTGGTGATGTTAAAATGGGAAGTGCAGTTGACTCTCAGAAGGGATAAGAGGCCTTTCAGAAGCATCTAGGTACACTGGAGCATTAGGCAGTAATCAATGGCATGAGGTTCAACAAAGGAAAATGCCAGGTGCTGCACCTGGCATGCAGTAATGCCAGACACAGGGACAGACTGGGAAATGAGTGGCTGGAGAGTAGCTCAGTAGAAAGGGACATGAAGGTGCTGGTGACAACAGACTCAACATGAGGCAGCAGTGTGCCTTGGCATCCAAGGGGGAAACTGCATTTTAAGATTTTAAACATAGCACGGCCAGGCAGTCAAAAGTGGTGATTCTTTCACTGCATTTACCATTGTTGCAGCTTTATCTGGAATATAGTGTGTAGTTATGGAGCCCACAACATAAAAAGGAAGGCAATTAAACTGCTAAAGGGCTGGAAGGCATGTCCTATAAGGAAAGGCTGAGGACATTTGGCTTGTTTAGTTTGAAGAAGGCTCAGAAGAGACCTCTTTGCTCTCTGCAACTTTATGAGGAGGAGAAATGGAGAGGGAGATACTGATCTCTTTTTCCTGCTGCCCTACCAGTGACAGAGAACAAAGGAACTTGATAATCTCTGAAGGTCCCTTCCAACTGAGTTATTCTATTCATTCTATGCTATGCTATGCTATGCTGTAATGTCTCATTAGTGAATCAACCATGTTACGTTACATTACTGGTTCAGTTATTCTGCTTTCATTTATTTTTTCTTTCCAGCGTAGGACCTGGGAGTCTACCCATAAGATAAACTAACTGAAAAGTGGAAAATAATAAGAAATACATGTTTTACGTGTTGCATAAAAGCTAAGAGGTGGAAAGGTTCAGTTACTTGTATCTAGTTATCAGTATTAATAAAAAATACATACTAACGATTGTCACACCAGTGGTGACTCAGTATTTTTTTAAGATGTTTCATTTCATAGATGTGTACCCATTGTGAAATAAGCTGGGAGTCTTATTTGGCAGCCCAAGAAATTTCAGGGTGTATATCCAATTATTAATGTTTAGACTTTGATTAAATCTCTATGATACATTTTGCCCAGTGTGTTGAATGATGTTGAGTTGAATTTGTTCATTGTATTCTGCTTTAGAAGGTATATTTCATAGTTACAAATGCAGCCATTAAATTTATTCTGGCTTCCTAGCATTATTTTAAGATTACCGTAAACTGTGTTTAGCCCATAGTTTGGACAGACTTGACTATATCAGATGACTGTGTCTGAATTCAAAATTTCAATAATCAACACAAACAAGTTTTAACATATATGAAATCAAGTCATTTAAGAAAAAAACAAACCCAACCAGGAGTCCTGATGTAACTTCCTTCAGTTCTCCTCTTCATATATTAATAGGCAGGAATTACAATTCTAGTAATCTAATAAATAAATAACATATACTTCTTACTTTGTGATAATCTTGAGGAACGGCTAACTGAAATGTTAGAATGTCTTTTCATTTTTTGCTCATATATCTTATATATTTCTAACTTCATTCAAGAATGCCATGTGCTTAGAAGATGATTACTAATATTTAGTTATTCTTGGTTTATTTTATTGTTTACAAAAAAGAAAGGTAGTTCAGCTATCACCCATTTAAGAGGGACTATGAATTCATGCTGGGATTCATTCCACGTAATAACAGGACTTTTATTAAAGGAACATCCCGGAACACTGGGTAAACAGCAATGTACAAAATGCCACAAGGTAAAGAATTCTCTGAAGGTTCCTCTGCAAGCAATTGAGTTGTGGAACTGGCTATCTTTATCCTTGAGACAACATTTATTACTTTCTGAAACCCTCCAGGAATTGTCACTGGATGTACACTAGGTATTCCTAACTTGTAAACATGGTCACTGTCCTTTGAAAGATTTTGCTTCCTTGCAAAAGCATAAAAAGTCAAATATACTCAGGTTTGATCAAACGTCTTTCTGAAAAAAAAAGATTGTACTTCTCTGTGCACTAAGTAATTTACCAAGGCATTCTAATCAGCATGGATGAGGACAAGGAATCTGAAAATTAAAAGACATTAGAGTTATTGCCTTACATATGGTTAGTTGCATTATGATCTAAAATTAATCTTTGCAGACAAAAATTATGAAAATACATTATAAGTTAAAGCTTTAAATTGCTTAAAGAAGTACATCTATCCTAAGCATCCATTCCTACATACTTTCTTGTTTAGGGTTTATCCGCTGACTTTTTTGCTTTCCTGCAGTAATGGAGTTTTCATAACTGTGAAATTGGCATAGTTTAATTGCTTAAGGATTGTAACAATATTTGTTGAATGAACAAGAATCTTAAGATGCATATTCATAGTTCCATATGGTGCTCTTTCTGTCTCTGTGTGAGCAATTGTCAAACCAATCTGGCACAAATTTTACAAGCTACCAACATTGTTACCATTGTTTCCAATGTATTGAAGATGATATTCAGCTCAGTACACAGATTCCTGGTCACAAACTGCCAGTTTGTATGTATGAGCTGATTGAGACTCTTCTGATTTTGCAGCATGGCAGTTGTGCACGGCTGTCCAAAACATGGCTTGTCTTTCACATTGCTGTTGCCACTGTTGAGATGTGCAATGAACACATTGCATTACTGTGTTCACACCCACTGTTTGGTCTTCGTAAACATTCAGCAAATGTCAATGAACATCAATGGGTGCAATTTTTTTCTGCATGGAGGAATTCAATTCCACACCTTTGCTTCATACGCTCTTCAGTGTCAGACACCATTGTGTCAAACTGCTCCTCTGCTGCCATCTGTCATCTGGCAACAAAGTATAACAGAATATTGGCAGGAAGGTTCAACATCCGATCTCATACCACCAACATCCACGTCTGTCATCACAGGCCAACATAACCAAATAGGAGGCATTACTTTCGGAGTATGTTTTTGAAATAGAAACTTATTTCCAGTGCTGCTTTTTATTCCATGTTCAATCTCTGATTTTTGTCTGTAGTGGGCCACACCTAATCTTTTACATTTGTTTTTCTACCTGGCTTCTTGAAATCATAGAAGTGATTGAAAGAGACTTCTGGAGACCATCTAGTCTCACCTGTAAAAGGACTACCAGCAACACCAGATAAGGTCACCAAGTGTCCAGGCAAATTTTGAAAACTTTAATGGTCGGAGATTCTACTATACCTTTGGGTATTGTTAGATGATCATTCTGTTTTCATATAAATGCTACTTTTCCTTCTTAACAAAGACTTTTATTTTTCTAATATCCAGCCTGAACATCTCAACTCATGAGGATGCATTTTAGATGTAGTTGAAGAATTCTGCATACATTGTTGAACCCAAGGTTTCCGTTGTCCTAATATTCTAATATCTTAAATTTGCCTCGAACTTAAGCTCTGCATTCAATATCTATCTCTATCTCCAGTTTGGTATCATCTGTAAACTTGCTGAGTGTGCCTAGTCTTATAGTTCAGATTTTTAGCTAAATAACTGAACAAGATCAGTCCCATTATTGAACCCAAGTTCTTTGCTTAGTTCCTGATAATTAGCTATTCAAGATACAAATTATTTTCCTTTTAATTTTTTTACTTTCCTTTTATTTTCCTTTCTTTTTTTTTTCAAATTTCCCTTATTTTAGTATTGTACTTACATGACTCCAAAATGCATAATCCTTCAAAGCAAAAGTCTGAACCCATATATTTTCTTATGAGCTCATATGACAATCTTTTGTTGGGTAGTTTGTAGCAAAAATAAATCCAGAACAATTTTTTTTCCCCCCAGGAAAAAGCAGCAGACAAACAGGGAAAAAGACTATGCGAGTCATCATGCAAATGTCTTGCTGTAACACTGAAGTGATGGGAAGCTGCTGAATATTTGCATGTTCCATTGGATATCAGTGCAGACTGGAAAATGGAAAATAAAATCCTCCACTCAAAGTATCGCTTCTGATGAATTTCTACAAAGAATTCAAAACCAAATTGCATACCAGACAAGTAAAATAATTTTTAAGCATTTGTCCTTTCAATATTGTGTTCTCCCTCCCTCTCTGGCTCAGCAATGTACTCCAATGCACAGACAGTCACAGATGTGGGAGCCAACTTGCCAGCTGTAGCTCAGGAAAAAAATTCTGCATTAAAATGCGTCAATTTGCCCCACCCTGCCCACAGGGATGTCTGTAGACAAATTAAAATATCTGGCACTCAAGTTCACCATTTCAACAGTCACTTCTGACGCTAGGTGCATCATTTACAGAGTTTGCACTTTCTGCTTAGAAACAAGCCTTCATGTTTTCGTCGTCCAAGCAATACAAAAGATCAGAATCTTATCCTTACTATTAAGTAATAAAGCTATATTATGCAATAATATTTTGAACTCCATTTTGATGTCTCATTTAGCTCACTGCAGCTGTCTTACTGCAGTTGTCAAAGCCCAGTCCCTTACCAAACCACTTCAGGTACTGAAAAAAACTTACAGCTACAGCCTACCACTTATTAAAGCCTTGAAAGTTTTGGCATGTTTTTATTTAGAATTCATTTCAGCTAGTTTTGAAATAATGAATATAACCGCATGTCTGATAATTTTAAAACTCTGAGTCTAATGTATTTAACTCACTGTAAAATACAACTACTAAGATTTTCTAATATTGCTGTGTCTTGGAATTACAGAGACAGCATGAAGTCTCTCTGATTCTTGATAACGCCCTGCAGCACTGCTGTCCACTCTAATTACTCTGCTGATGGAATTCAGCATAAAATGAAACCAAGACATTCCCATACACTCTGGACATGTTCATGGTGATTTAAGAATTATGGCTATTTGACATTTCAATCTCATTTAGATCTTGTTTGATTTTGCATTTCCAGTAACTTGGTGCAGCTGCCTTCTGTATTAGTGTGATGAGAGCTAGACTGTTAGGTAAAGACACTTTCTGAAAGCCTACATTGTACTAGAAGGATGTCATCCCCCATCTTTACCTTCTAATGACCTTACATTTGCCTGCGTTTCATTTTAATTTCAAAAGATGCCCTCCTCCTCTTTTCTACCCTTACTCTCTTATTTCTTCTGATTATTTATTTCTGTGCTAAAATGACAGAAATACACTCATCTTTTTGCATGTAGTGCAGTATACTTCCTTCAGCTTGATGAATTGCTATTGTTCCTATAGGTCTTTTAAAAAATGCTCATATGTTGTTTCATCTTTTGGTCAGGAAGTTTTTGCACAACATATGTCAATATTGAGAAAGTAGTTGAAAAGACTGTTCAACTGTTTATTAGAGAAGAAAGATGAAAGCACAATACTGTCATTACAATTTTTTTTTTTATCATGGTGTAATAAAAACATAACTAATTTATAAATTTTAATGTAATTATTGGTGTGTCCATATTGTGGATAGCACTTGTATGCACAGGAGAAAGGCAACGTATAATAAAATGTGAAGTGTTTAAACTTCCACCGTGCAGCTCTGTCACTGAAAGTTTTGTCATTGGTTAAATACAATCATTTAGCTTTGAAACTAAAATATTTCCAGTGTGGCAAAAATTATCTCTAAGTAGATTTATCTGTATATATATATATATGTATATATTTTTTTTTTCCAGAAATCTTCATGATCATATGCAATTAGCTTTCTCGGGAAAAGAGAATTTGTTTCTCCTTGGAGACTCCCATGCATCATGCCAATGGAGTCACAACAACAACAACAACAACAACAACAACAACAAAAAGGAATGATTATAAGTTACCCAAGCCCAGAAGGTCTGAATTTTCTGTTATATTTCATGTAGAAAATCTAGACACAAAGCCTTAAGTCGCTATAGTGTTAGCCTTAAGTCACTATAGTGTTAAGTTTAAATGTTTACAGTCTTGGAAGATAAGAAACATGAAAGCTAAAATTAAAACTGAAATCCTTATATTTTCCCCTGCAGCAAACGCAAATAGAGTTTATTATTGCAAAATTATGTTGTAACAATTAGCCCACACTTTTTTTTTTCTTCCACAAAGGCCTCAACCCTGCAAATATATATTTGCTACTGGAGATTTTCTAGGACCACACACAGAATGTAAACTGAACTACATTCATAAATCCTCAGGTGGTTAGATATGAACTAACTTCGGTTTGGAGAATTTGGATACCATGGCAAGACACAGCAAGAAAAAAATGTCATCCGTTTTATACATCATAACAAAACCTGAGTATATCTATGCTAATAGTAATGCATGTTTCCAGAATTAATTTGATAAAACTTTTCGTGATGATGAAACTTTTACTTCAGTGGATCTGTTCTGGCTGCACATCCTGCTGAACGAGTCAATCTCAGATTTGAGGGGAGATGACACAGTGTGCATAATAGACACACTGGATGTATAATACTGTGGTAGTAACTTTCCCCTCAGTGGCATTTTGCAGCAAGAATCCAAATTAAAATATTCAGGTGAATTATTTATGCAAACAAATATATGTAATCATAATATAAAAAATTATATTATGATTTATTATTATTATGTAATATTAAAAAATATTTTTGTAAGAGGAAAATGTCTGTAATTTACAAAACTCTAGCCCATGAGTTTTATACAATTTTATTCCAAAGGTTTCCTGCTATTTTTACCCTACTTTCCAATATATATTTACTTTCAATATGTTAGTACTCAGTAAAAATCCCAGTAAAGCAACAAGCCTCTCTAATACCCCTGCCATGCCATTAGCTCTCAACAAAGGAGGTACGGTATTTTGCATTTGCCCTGCAAAGGAGACTGGAGTTAACACATCCTGATTTATTCATTTTGGCCATTAGTGGCGAAACAAAATAACGTGGAAATGCTTTCAGTACCCTGCAGTTCCTCAATTTGTCTAGTTCCTGCCTTATGATTTATTTTTCCTAGATGCTGTTGTCACTGAATTCAGCAGCACCCTCCTGAATCTTGCAGTGAGGCTGGAGATAGCGAGGGCAGGCAGGGTTTCCTTTCAGAAGCAGGAGGTCAGGCAGAGTGTTAGGAGGGCAGGTTGGGGTCAGGATAATACAGTAGGCCTACAAAGAGTACAGTTAGGTTAGCATATTGTGCTGAGGTCGAGAGCCTTTCTTAAACCCTGATCCATCTTCATCCTTGTAATTAGGCAGCCCCAGCTTCCAAAGAAAGTGTTGCTATGGAACACATTGGCAAATGAAGGCAAATTTGAGGCCTTCATTTAAACGTTAGGCCCATTGTTCTTCCTGGTGTAACTGGTGATCAAGAAGGCAATAAAACGGCATGGCCATTAAATGTCCTGAGCTGAAAATGAAAGGGGAGCGTTTATACAGCACAAGCTGCTATGTGGAGGCTGTAACTTTCACCCTTGCGTGAACCAGAGTTTACGGAAAGGCCTGACGGCATGGCTCATGTTTCACCTCCAGGAGGTGGGGAGAAAAGAAGGGGGGAAATCAAAACTAAATAGAATTAATGAGCCTTCATGCATTGTCCTGTTTCTTTTGTTGTGAAAAAGCCGAGCGAAAATTAAGTGGGATAAGAGAGGGTGGAAAAGAAACACCATTAATATCAGGTTGTAAATTCTACAAAACATTAACTTCATTACATGGCAATTACTGTCTGTAATTGGCAGAACGAAAGATTCCACTTTCTCATCAGTTAATAGTTGTTTAGGACTCAGCATTTTTTTTTTTTCCTGGCAAAGGTCACACCACTGATATAAAGAATACTTTAATGTGAACTAAAAGTATAACAAGTTCTTTTGCAAATAGACAAGGGTGTAACTATTAATTGCTGCTAAACATCTTGCTCTGTCATTTTGTGCCAAAATGTTACTCACATAACATTCATGATATAAAAAGGCAAACATTTATTCTCACGACTACTGACCCTAGTTTTCCGAACAGTACAAAGACATGATTGAGAAAGGAATAACATTCTAAAAAAAGTGTGCTGTTGAACATTGTTATTTTTTAGTTTCTGTAAAATAACTTTCAAGGATACACATGGCAAGAAATCATATGCTGTATGAAGAATCTTTCTAATTTTTTACAATTTCTTTTGTTATTACACTTTCCACTTGACCTTGCTTTGCATTTATCAATTATCAAGTGTATTTATCAAAATATTCCCCATAAGATGTAAGTTCAACTATATCCTGCCTCAGGTCTGTGCATGTAATTTCAGCTAAAGCCAGCCTCCTTAAGACACATTCAATGTTTGGCAAATCTTTTGATGTAGCTGGAGGGAGAGGCATCAAATTTAAATCAATTTTGGATTTTTTTTCTGATTTTATAAAGGAAGCATTTATTTAAATAATTACATGGTGAATGAATATGTTGAGTGAAGAAATACATTTTTCATATAGACATTAAAAAAAAAAATAAGTTGGATTTATTTTTTGTCACTAATGGAGCCAAACAGAAGTCAAAATTTTAGGCTCTCTCTCATAGAATTCAATCATTCATCTCAAATTGTAGTGGAAAAGCTAAAACATGAAAAATACAGAATGAAAATGTATGCCTAAATTTACTTAAGAAGTACTGAACCATATAGCTTGCATATTTTTGATTAACAGAAAATATTGGAACACTGTGGAGTCAAAAATTTTTTTTAATGTTTTTTAGTTAAAAAGAGTTTGCATCCATTCTGCAGTTCACAATACTTCACAAGGCATTCTGTGGGCTGCATTTCAGGGCTGTTAGGGTCCCACTGCTCTCCATTAGTCAGACTACTTCTCTTTATGCATCCAAAACATGCCATTTCCAATGTGGAAGGCACAGTTCAAGAGCAAGCTTTACTTCTAAGGGAAGGAGAGCTTAAGATGACTGAGTGGTCCATCATAGCTTTTGTGAGATACAGGTATTCTACCACAGACAGATACAACATTAGTGTAAAAAAAGCAACATATTCAATATTCATTGACAAAATTTTTAAATTAAAAATCACTTAATATTCAGTTTTCGGTTTTAATTTTTTCTACTTAGTTTTATACATCCGTATCTTTATTTGATAAAAATGTTTTCTGAATTGTTTCATCACATTATTTTTGGAATATTTATGGTTTTGTAGTTGATATTTTCTCTGTACTGATTTCCTCTATATTTTATTTTTAAAAGTAAATATTTTTTTCTCTCCTGTCCAAATAGCCTGAAAAGATCACGGGCATGTCAGTAATGATGGAAAAAGTCCAAACATACCATGTTTGCAACGGTTCAAAGAAAGAGAGATATAAGATCTTCCTGAGGGTAAGAATAGTTTGTACATTAGAAGATGTGTAGAGAGCGCATAGTCACTTCTTTTCTAAGAAATGTGAAACCCAGTGGTTAAGTAGAAAGAATAGAGGAGAGATGTCTCAGGAAATGTATCAAGTGAAAACCTGAGGAAAGAGAATTTATTCACTAAATATTACATAATTACTACCAATGAGCCTTTGTTTGCTATGCATATATAGGCCAGAATATGGCCTGTGATTAGTTACGTATAAAAAAAAACGATTAACTGACAAAAGAAAGGATTCATTCAGATATATTTAGACATCGTAAGACTTCGTCTGCTAACTGTGAGAATGAGTGAAATAGATATTGTTTGGCTCTTTGGCTCCTATGTCTACACTGTGTTTACGGAATCACACAAGTACTTTTTCTGCATGGAAAACTTGCAAGAATAATATGCTGGCCTAGTTTTATCAGTGGTATTTTCCACAACACACAGCAATCTGGCAGCAGATTGTCAGCTGATTTGATTTTACATCTGACATCTGCAAAGTCCATGTCTAGCCTTCAGGTCTTATGCATCCCAGTGAAAGAAGATCTAGCTGAAGCAGGAAGCTACATAGTATGATTCATTTCAATGTAGTACTCTCAATGAGCTGAATTAGCCTGGGATCTGGAGGCCATAGAGACAGGTCAGCATTGCATTCTTCATGGACCAATTAGTACCGCCTAAAAAGGAACTGAATTAATATATCCCCGTGGTACTGCATGGTTCAGAAAAAAATGTAGCAGCTCTGCCAAGTGGATCAATGACATTGCAAAGCGTGCCTGGTCTACACCCCATCAGAGGAGTCCATTCCACCAGCTAAGCCACAGTTAGAGCCTTCATGGTAGAGTCGGAAATCAGATCCACCCTTCTTAGAAAAGGGTTACAGGAACAAATAAACATATAGAAAAGATAGTCTTTTCATCAATATCTGAATTGGTAGAAATCAGTGTACTATAACAGAGAAATAAACACTTTCCTAGTCATTTTTGCTGGTAACTTTGATGCAAAAAGATGTGTTTGAAAGGTGTTTATGTGGCTAAAATTCTGCATGTAGTTGGGACACAGTTTTTGCTGAGGATAGAAAGATGAGGAAAGAGTTAAAGTGATTTTAAAGTTTCTATTTTTGGAAAGATTCCCTTTCTTGACAGTATTATGTGTAGAAATATGTTTAGTATCATATTTTTATCTTTAAAATGCCCCATAGATAGTGTTGCTATTTTAAAGAGGCTCAGCAAAAATCAGACTTCAGTCACTTCTGCTTTAAAGTTATAATAAAGGAACAGGAAAAAAAAAAATCTGCACAACACTGATATTCTGTTTTTTAGTGTTTCAAAAGCAGAACTGAAGGTGAAGCCACTAGAAATCTTCCTGACAACTTCAGGAATAACAGGAGGCAAGGAGTTTAAAAAAAGGAGGAAGTTCTAAAATCAAATAAGTGAAAATAATGTTTTAGACTTCTTTGTCATAGATTTTTATTCGTAGTTGAATCAAAAGACCCAGAGGTACTTACTAGCATTTTGAGGCATTTCTTTACAACATACACAGCTCCACTGGAACTGTCAAAAGTGCCTGACATACCTTGAGAATTAAGTGTCTCTCTCATTCTTTGAATGTTCAGATGCTGATTATCATCAGCAGTGACAACCTTAAACTGCTCCAGTAGCCTGCACTCTATCTATTTACTGAGAAGAAAAGATACATCTGCTCTCATTCCTACGTAGTCTTTAGCCTCTTTTATTGGAATACCGGCTAGTTTATATCCTGGTTCTGACAATTCAGAAGTGTTGAAGAGAAAACTCAAGTAACAACCTGAGAGTGGGCCTACAAGTCATACCTCTATACATTTATAGTAATGGTGCTTTTTACTTTGAATTCTATAGCTGTGCATGTGCATAGTTCGTATTAGCAGCTTTTCAGGTGCAACTTGCAAAGGTTTCATGTCTCTTGAGCATGTCAGATGCTATTTTGTTCTCAAAGAACTCTTGCTGATATTTGTCTTTTTTGCAAAACTGGTACAGAAACTTGGTAACACATTTTTGTCAGCATGACACATCTTTGTCAATAACTTGGCAACATCTATTTGTGGAGTGGGATGTGTATACTGCAAATCCAGCCTCATAAGGAACGCAGAAGTACTTTAGTGAAGAAAATACTGTATAATTATAGGTACGTGATGTCATTCATTTAAGACTAGCCAGTCAATTTAAGGAACATTACTGAAACATGAGATGTAGTTTAAGGGGTCGGCTCAGCTCAAAATTAATACCTCAGTTAAGTTTTTATTTTATTTTATTTTTGGGGGGTCTGGGAGTACTACTAGAATTGCTTGAAGAAGCTAGAACTGAGTGCCACTTAAAAATAATCACTGATTAAAAACATTTTGGTCTCCCTTTAGAGTCCTGGGATGTAATAAGACTCATGCTAGTCCTGCAAGTCACATTTTTCTTCCTCTAGCTGGATGTGGGATTTATTCCAGACAGAGGCTCAGGGAGTAACATGGCAATCCATCTTAGGATAATTATGTGAGCACTGCCACATAAGATCTGATACCCTCAGGACAAGAGCATGCTTCCAACTGCTTTGTAAAATTATCTTAAATACTTCATCAAGGCAGTTCACATACCAATTCTGTAAGTGCTTCTTTCTAATGCTTCATGGAGATGTAGGTGAGGGAATTAGTTCACACCAAGCTCACTTTTGGCGCATTGAAATACCTGTATTCGTATGACACATCCCATAGGATAACCTGATGAGATTGGAGTGTAGAGTATTAACATTTTGGAAGTGCCATAAGTTTGCGACAGATATACCATTTGCTCCTGTTCATGTGGGAAAATCTTACTGAGTCCTACTGTAACCATCATAGTCCTTCAATTTCTATCCCTTACTGCTTTGCATCTTTTCATCTAATTCACACTTTTCCTCTGAGATCATAATATCTTTGTGTCTTCTTACTTAAATACCTGAAATTAAATGGATTCTCCACTTGCAGTAGTGTTTTGATCTCAGTATTAGTTTAGGTACTGATGTACCATGTAGTATGTCTTTTTTCAAATAATTTTGCTGTTCAGACACCCAAATATTGCATATACTCATCAAAAATGTCAGAGGACTGTAGGAGAATGGGCTTGTATGTGTCCAACTTCAAGATTTTTTTCTAAGCTACATTTCAGCCAATTGTATGGGCACCAATGGAAAACACATTGCTATGCAGCGAATGAGTGAATTTTGCATATACTTTATCTTTCATTTTTCAAGTTAGTGTAATGTGCCACGTTCTCACACTGCTTTTGTTCCATTAGTACTAATAGCTTCATGATTTCTTTCACTAAATAGTCTACACAGCACGTCTGCAATTTTTAACAATTTTTTTTAGCTGTTATCTGATAAAACTCATTATCACTCCAAGTGAAAGTGAAAATTTGTGCATGTTTTCACAAAAAAAATTATAAAAAGAATTCTGAAACGTGGAATATTCTTCTGTTCCATGGTGCAGTCATTCATGGCAGGAAAGTTGGTGGTAAACAAATCTATTCAAGGAGTGAACTTCCAAATGGATGGTGATAAGATCCCTCTGTTTACACTGATATAAGTTTTTTTTCTGTGCTTATATGATTGCAGAACCGCAGAACTGTAGGGTTTGGAAGGGACCTCTGGAGATCATCTAGTCCAATCTCCTGATAAAGCAGGAGTAGGTCGCATAGAAAGCTGTCCAGGCAAGTCTTGAATATCTCCAGAGAAGGACACTCCACAACCTCTTTGAGCAGCCTTTTCCAGTGCTCCATCACTCTGACAGTAAAGATGTTCTTCCTTGTGTTTTCATGGAACTTCCTGTGTTCCAGTTTCTGCCCATTGCCCCTTGTTCTATTGCTGCATGCCACTGAAAAGAGACTGGCCCAGTAGACTTGACTTCCACATTTTAGATATTTATAAACAATAATGAGATCAAGGTGCGTATTTCAGATGATTATTTTCCCATCCACATCTTGACCATTATCCAGATCTCTGTAATACCAAAAAGTGGCCGCTGAACACATGCTTGCTAATTTGATGGTTAGGTGGGGCATCCTTTGATGGAGACTTAAAATCTGCTCAACATTTCATAACTGGGATTTCTATCCTGGAGTGTTTGCCCAAGTTTTATGGGAGCACATGATAACTGATGGCTAGAATATTGAAATGGCAGCATAATCATACACACCACAGCCACTGTAATTAGTTCATCTGTCCTCAATGGAAAATAACCTTTCAAGAGATGTTTCGAAAAGACCAGGCTACAGTCCATCCACCAAGCCAGACACCTATGTAACGGAATGTACATGAAATCTGGCCAAATGCTACCATAATTACCAGAACAATTACTCTACTGATGGTCTCAGTCTGATAACCTGCCTGTCACTGCATGGCTCAGGGTTGCAAGTTCTCTTTGGCTCATTGCAAGGTTCTTATTGAAGTTCAGTAGACCTTGTATTGAGCTTCTTTCATTGTAGCCTTATTATTCAGCCAGTTTCATATATTCAGCTCCTTCAGCTATGTTTTCCTAAATACCAACCTTATTTGCTAAGTTAGCAAAGTATGATTAAGAATAAACTGGAAATCTCACTGCAAAATGTAAGGTATACCATAGAAAGGTTTATTATTCAGTAAACTGTCTCCAGTCAAAAACCATACCATTGTTAGTTCCCTGTTTTACAGCTGTGCAATTGTTTTGCAACTTTTTCCATAAGAAGACATCTGGAAGTTGAGACAGCCTTCTCTGTCAATAAAGCTGAGGTCTAGGCCTACATAAAGACTAGATATCCTAATCTAATATTTTATGCAAAACATGTAACTGTTGAAATCTGTTATCTTACAGAATTGACCTGAAAGTAACAAAGCTTCATTTTATGTCTCAGTCCTCCTCTGTGAATTTTCCTTGCTCTCTTTAAACCAAGGCTTCTTCTATTTCCTCCCATCTCTTCTTTATCTCACAAGCAATTGAAGTCCACAACCCTTCTATCCCGTCAGTCTTCTTCTCAAGCACTTTTGTTTGAAAGTGAAACACGCTGAAAAACCAGTACTAGCAAAGATTTGCTCTCTTCGCATTTTAAAACATTGTTTCTTCTGACTTTCATTTAAATGTTTTAGAGGTTTTTTAAAATACGAACTTAAAGAAAATAGCTGTGCTGCAATTACTTAACTGGCTGCAGAAGAAAAAAAAAAGAAAAAAGAAGGAAAAAAAAAAGTATTTAAGATATAAATGGACCCAAATACTATTAAGAATATGTCACCATTTTCCTGAAAGATGAATTGAAAGTAAATAGGACAAAAGAAATAAACAAAAAAATTGTTTTCCCTCTTTCCTTCTGAGACTGTTTTGTAAATATTACTACTATGTTTAGTAATGATTGGCCTTTCATAGAAGTTTCAACTATGTTTTTAATTCTTCTTTTAGAATGCAAAAATCCATGGCACATATACATGATTCTCCCTGTAGAAATCTCTGAAAATGTCATGTCTATCAATGAAAGTGTATGTTGATAAAAAGCTTAATTTTGTTGAGTAACTAACAGTGAAAATGAAGCGTTTATCTTCACAATACAAAAAACTGCCTAAGAAATCCTTCATTACAACAATAAAAACAACAATAAGTACTTAAGGACCCTTCGGTGCACTTCAAATACTTACTGTGATTAAATGTAACCTGACTGAGAAAAAAATATAACATTAAAAATACATACATTTCAGATTTCTCCTTAAAATATCTGAAAAATATGATAGAAATTAATAAAGCTAGCGGAAGATCAAATATATATATATACTTTTAAAACCATATATAGATAAAGAAATACACCATTTAAACATATATAACAGAGTGGATGTCCTGTATGACACTATCCTTTTGTCTATAATCAATTTCCTTCAGAATATAGATTATCATACTCTATAGCTCAGCTGTTTAATACTTGTCATAAAACAAAGAAAGCAAAGCAAACAATGCAGCAACAAACAGCAACAAAAGCTAAGATTTTTCCTTCCTGCATCAAAAGTGAAGTTTAGTCCCCAAGATAATAATGTCAGACCAAGTAGTCCAATAGCTTTGTTCTTAGACAAAAAATCCCTCAATTACCGCAATCCTTAGATACAGGAAACCAAGCATTCCTGGCCTAGGAAGGGGTCCAATGCAGAGAGAAATTTTGTCCTTAGTAGATGTCCCCAGCCTGAGAATTTTTGCAGTGTTATGACACTGAGGGGCTGGCCTCTATCTTGAGAATGGCGTCATATTAGTAGAGAAACTAGTTTTTATCATTCTATATTTTGAAGAAACCTGTCCTATTCCTAAATGAGACTTCATTTATGATATGAAAGTAGTATATCTGTCTTGTGGCTGCTTAGAGAAAATGTCCTGTAGACCTTAAAAATGTCCATTAAACTGCTATGTCTGCAGGATCAGATGTGTGCTTGGGAGAAAATTTATAAGATTTGTTACAAATATTTTTTTTAAATGAAATACACAGGACGAGATTTAGAAGTTTTGAAATGCTGTAGCCCAGCAGGCTGTGTAGTCCTGCAGATTACAGTCCATCTTTAGAGTACAATCAAGATGATGCAGAGATTAGAAATCCCCTAGAAAATGAATACCTGATTAAGTCCAGGAGGCATACAGGTAGAATATTTGTACAGATTCAATATACCTGAAATTTATTGGGAGGCATTTTTCTTGTCTAAAGGAAATGCCCTAGCAGGTTTTGGAATGCAGAGTCTTATGTAAATTTTTCAAATAGTAAGAACAAGAATAAAGGAAAGCATGAGTTCATTCATCTAATCATTTAAAGATCTGAATGTAAAATAGAAATAAAACAAAACAAAACAAAATCAAATGAAATAAAAATAAAAATAAAAGTCTACATTATTGAGGCACTTGCAAGAAAAAAATAGAATATTGGTTGCACTAGATATTGCTAATGGAAGAGCTAAATGTTGTACATGAACACATTGCTGTATTCATCCTAAAATGCACAAGATCATATGCTTTTTTTACATCATTATGGAGAAAAGGAAAAAAATATGCAGATTTCTCCAGCAACAATTTGATCCTCAGAACTTATACACCCAAAGCTTATTGACAGCAAGACAAAACTACAAGACATATCAAGAAGAGATGAAGAAAGCAGAAAGACATAACCAAGGCATTGGAATATTTCTCCACAGAGCCTTTCTACTTGAAGCTGAGGACAGGCCAAGTGTTTCAAGGGGATCAAGGCAGTGTCATACTTACCAGCTACTTATGGTTTGATCCCCTCACAGCTGTTGATTGAGTTCCTGAACCAGTACATGATACATTTCCAACAAGGGAACTGGTAATATTTGAATTACTCAAATTATGCAAATGATGAAATTTGGCCACTAGTGGCACACAATATATGTGGGGTAACCCATAAAACACAAGCTAGCTGAAACCCTACATCAGTGTTGCTGCATTCCCTGCAGACAGTAACTTGTCTGGCAAAGAAACAAAGATATAGATATAGAGAGAAGGCTCCGCTAAGTACTTAAGCTCCAGATTATATGAACAGCAGCACTACGTAATTCAGAGCTGCCTCTGACTGTATCAAAATGTCACTACTTGCCTAGCATATGAGGCCACAGTGCTGGCATTAGAAATAGCATATTTTTCTTTTGGCCTGAGGGGGAATTGAAATGCCTCTTTTAATAGACCTCCTCACTTCTTGCCATAAACACTATAGGATATGAGGATTAAAGGTTTTGACTGAAGACAGCATTCTTTGTAGAATTAAAAAAGAAGGACCCCCCCATACACAGCAATGTTTGTGTGTAATGTTATGCTCTGTATAACGCATCACAGAATGCTTAGCAGCTTGACTCATGCAGGTTCAGCTGCTCAGCAATTGCTGGTGAATAAAAGCAGTGCAAATAATATATAATAAAATATGAATATGTAATATGCATATATACAATATATATTTATATATATTGTGTGTACATATATATAGATACATATAGATTATATTTTAGACATTGTTCTGTACCTTTTCCCTTGTTTCTAGTTCATAGGTAACATCATTAGACTGTTTGGCCTAGAGACCAAAGATGAACTGTAAATTATTTTTCTTACAAATATCCATAGATTTATTGATTTTAACCAAATTCATATATTAAAAAAAAAGGGGGCGGG